>SJYA01000925.1:510193-521879 GCA_006410615.1 Neotragus moschatus | reverse complement strand
CAGTGTTCCTGCCTGGAGAATCCCAGGGACGGGGGAGCCTGGTGGGCTGCCCTCTATGGGGTTGCACAGAGTTGGACAGGACTGAAGTGACTTAGCAGCAGCAGCAGCAGCAGGGGACCATACGGGATCCCTGGGAACCTTTCAAGGGGATCTCTGAGTTCAAAACTGTCTTCACAGTAAAGCTAAAACATTATGTGCCTTTTTCACTCTTACTCTTTTGAAGGGACGGTGGAATTTTCCAGAAGCTACAAAATGTGTGATGACATCATTCTGACAGCTAATGGAATGCGTGTTGTATATTCCTGTGTGTTCTACAGCAGAGGTTAAGGGTATAAAGAGGTGCATTTTCAGAGATTAGCTCAATGTGTTCTCAGTACTACTCTGCTCTTACCAGCAGCTGGTGGTTATTCCTGCTATAATCTCTGTAGCCTCATTACTGTTCAATAAATTCTTATTTTTAAAGCCAAAGTTTTCCCTGCAACTTATACAGAAACACAAAAGGAAGAGGTACCTTTTGTTAACTTGTTCAAGTAATAAGTTTTAAATTTTCAAATAAAAAGAAATTTTGATTTTTGAGACTCATTTAATGATATTTCATCTCATTCTAAAAGAAAACTTATTTGTAATGTTTTTCCTAATTTTTATCTTAAATTATTGCCTTAAAATGGGACTAGAAGATTAACATTCTCACCTACCACCACACTGTCTACATTTAAAAGTGCTGGAAAAAATAAAACTGACTTATCAGAGAGTCTTCTGACTCAAGGAAGGAAGGAATCTACTCCAAAGAAACTGAGAAAAATAATAAATAAGAAACGAGATTGTGATGAAAGCCATATTCCCTTCAACTTTATAGATGTTAATAATTTATCTTATAGTGCATTATGCAACTGGAGAAGGAAATGGCAACCCACTCCAGTACTCTTGGCTGGAGAATCCTATGGACAGAAGACCCTGGCAGGCTACAGTCCACGGAGCTGCAAAGACTGGACACAACTGGAGCGACTTAGCACGCACACATTATGCAATGGAACATTTAAATAATATTTATGGTGCCAGTTACATTGTAGTATCATTTTAAGACCAATCATTCTAAGTATAAAGAAAAAGAAATTGAATATTTTAAACTTAGATGTGATAAGCTCTTCTAAAGGATAATACATTATTTACTACACTGTAGTACCTTGTTTATGTCATATTATTTATTATATTTTTCAAACTAGAAATGAAAAAAGCCACTCATACATCTCATCGGGTTGGTTATCACACTGCATTTGCTAGACAAGCACACATGCTAGCTAAGAGAATTTTGCAGAGGGTAACATTGCTGGTGCCTTGGCAGAAATCAAGGCAGTGTCTCCAGTTTGTAGTCATTATATTCCTCACCTTCATGCATTTACTGGTGGAAGGTGCCAGTTTCACTTAAGGACGTCCTTGATAAAGCAACAAAAAATCATTAATTCTATTAAATCCCAATCTTGAATACACACCATTGTAGTAGTCTGTGTGATGAAATGATGAAATTCGGGAACTATGCATAAAGCATCCTGCAGGATGGATGTCTTGGGGAAAAGCATCTGGGCCGCAGTTTGAGTTGTAAGCTGAATTAGCCATCTGGTTCATAAAGCTCTATTTTAACTTGAAAAAACCACCAGACAAACTACGTTTATTCAGATTGGTGACTTGCTAGACATTTTCTTGAAAATGACTACCTGAGCCTTGTCATTTCAAGGCAAATAACAGTTAAAAATTAGGATTTAGGAAAACTTGTACCCCCTACCAAGAGCTTGAGAACTTCCCAATACTTAAAACATTTCAGAAGTTATTGACTGTGATATTAACAAATGTGAATATGATTTTATATACTGAAATGGTTTAACATCTGGAAACATTTAAAAATCTCCAGACATCAACATTTTTCAAATAACCCATGCATTATATTACAATATTATACATGCATAAAAGACCCATCACAACGTGAGCCCAGAAATAGACTCACGTGCCCACGGCCAATTATTCTTTGACAAAGCAGGCAAGAATATACAATGGGAAAAAGTCTCTTCAGCAAGTGGTGCTGGGAAAGCTGTAAATCAGTGCACGTAAACCAGTGAAGTTAGAACACATCCTCATACAATACACAAAAATAAACTCAAAATGGCTTAAAGACCTAAACAGAAGACCTAACACCATAAAACTCCTAGCAGAGAACACAGGCAAAACATCCTTTGACACAAATCATACCAAAATTCTCTTAGGCTGGTCTCCCAAGGCAATAGAAATAAAAGCTAAAATAAACAAATGGGATCTAATCAAATTTACAACTTTTTGCACAGCAAAGGAAACCATAACCATAAGCAAAACAAAAAGAACCTATGGACTGTGGGAAAAAAATGTTTGCAAATCGTGTGACTGACAAAGGATTAATCTCCAAAATTTACCAACAGCTCACGCTTCCAGGGCTTCCCTGGTGGCTCAGACGGTAAAGCTTCAGCCTGCAATGCGGGAGACCTGGGTTCAATCCCTGAGTTGGGAAGATCCCCTAGAGAAGGAAATGGCAACCCACTCCAACACTCTTGCCTGGAAAATCCCATGGATAGAAGAGCCTGGTAGGCTACAGTCCATGAGGTTGCAAAGAGTCAGACACAACTGAGCAACTTCACTTAGCACTTCATGCAGCTCAATAAAAAAAAAAAAAAAAAAAAGTAACCCAATCAAAAGATAGCCAGAAGACCTAAATAAGCATTTTTCCAAAGAACAGATACAGATGGCCAACAGGCACAGGAAAAGATGCTCAACATTGCTAATTATTAGAGAAGTGCAAATCAAAACTACAGGAAGATAACACCTCATGTCAGTCAGAATGGTCATTGTTAAAAAGTCTAAAAATAACAAATGCTAGAAAGGGTATGGGGAAAGGGAACTCTCCTACACTGTTGGCAGGAGAGTAAGTTGATGCAGTCACTATGGAAAACAGTACAGAGTTGCCATATGATCCAACAATCCCATTCCTAGTGATATATCCAAATAAAACTATAATTCAAAATGATACATGCAACTCTGTGTTCCTAACAGCACTATTCACAATAGCCAAGATACAGAAACAACCTAAATGTCCAACAGAGAAATGGACACAGTGGATGCGGTATATATACAATATGGAATACTCCTGGAATGGAAAAAGCTACTCACTGATGCAGGGAGTGTTTCACAGATAAGTTCATTGGCATCACATTTCAGATTCCACATACAAGTGATATCGTATGGTATTTGTCTTTCTGACTTACTTCATTTAGTATGATAATCTCTGTGTCTATCCATGTTGCCTAGTACTTCATGCAGCTCAAAGAAGCCTCCAGTTCTTGGTGAAAATGGTTGGGACAGTCAACCTCACTATTTTGACTTCCTCAGGCAAAGTAAGATCAGCATTTCTTGTTGCTTCTCCTGGCACTCCTCTTCAAATTTGGGAGTATTTTTTTTTCCTACGTAAATGTTCATTTCTTCACAGTTTGTTTTTGCAAAATAAATAGCCTTCAAATTTTTAAAGAGTTTTAAAAGCTTGGAATTTCACTGTACATTGTTTAAAGCATATATATTTGTATCTGATTAACATCACCTAAAATTCTACACTAAGGACAGAAAGAATTCAGAAGAGAAAGGCCACACAACAGAGGACCCAAATGAGCTGATTCATACATGTCCCCGTTTTCTTTGACTCACACAGGACTTCAAAGCCGAGATTAACTTTTCAAAATTCAGCCTTCTGGCGCCGTAGCTCCATAACGAGCATTCTTTTTGTCTAGGAAAGACTTTCTGCAGCTTTTTTCAATGATGCATTGAGATTAAAAAGAATGAATAAAAGTTTTCCAAATTTCCAGAAAACTTCCCAGATGAAGAGAGATTTCTGGGCTTTCCTGATGGCTCAGTGGTAGAGATCCACCTGCCAAGGCAGGAGACATGGGTTTTGGTCCAGGTAGATCCCCCATGCCTCAAAGCAACTAAGCCTGTGAGCCACAACTATTGAACCTGTGCTCTAGAGCCTGCAAGCCACAACTGCTGAAGCGTGTGTGCCCTAAAGCCCGTTCTCCCCAACAAGAGAGGCCACCACCATAAGGAGCCCACGCGCTGCAACTAGAGAGGAGCCCCTGCTTGCAAGAACTTGAGAAAAGCCCATGCGGCGATGAAGACCCCGCACAGACAAAAATTAATAATTTTTTTTAAAAAGAGATGTTTCCAAAAGAGCCAATTCTGCAAGTTTCAAAGAATGATTTTCAGGAGGCAGAAGTAAAATTTGGGATTAATCTCCTTGATTTTTGTATGAACCCCACTGTTGATACTGGCCACACACGCAGTACTCTTATGGAGCTAACCCCGACGGAGGTTTCTAAAAAAATGATCCAGGTGTTTTAAGATACCTGTGAGTACAGCAGCAGTCTTCCCATAAATAGAGGACTACTTCTTTATTTCAACTGTATCACCTTCTCTATGGACATATCTGATTAATTCACACATTTGATCTCTGTATGGAGCATCTGGAGTGCTACCAAAAAGAATTCCAGGTTACTTTGGGGTTTTTTAATAACTGCCACCTCTGAGGTCACGTTTTACTTTGATTCCTTAGTTTTAAAACAATTATCTAGTAAAAAAAATTAATTTCAATTCTAAAGGTATTAAAATTAGTAAAACATCTCTCTCATATGAACTCAATCACTTCAGTCATGTCCGACCCTTTGGGACCCTATGGACTATAGTCCACCCGGCTCCTCTGTCCTTGGGATTCTGAAGGCAAGAATACTGGAGTGGGTTGCTATTCCCTTCTCCAAGGGATCTTTCTGACCCAGGGATCAAACCCACGTCTCTTTTGTCTCCTGCATTGCAGGCATATTCTTTATCCAAAGAGTCACCTGGGAAGCCAACATTTCATATATGAACCCAAATGTGCATTTACCAAGCAAAATATTATATATTACACATCACATTTCACACTTTTCTCTATTTCAAGTTTTGGTGTTTTTTTTTAAGAAAAGACTTAAGTTTTCAGAACCGTTTAAGACTCACAGCAAAACTGAGAGGAAGGTACAAAGCTTATCCCCTGATCCCATACATGAATATCTACCCCCATTATCAACATCCTCCACCACAGTGGCACACTTGCTACAACTGATCAACCCATACTGATGCCTCACAATCACCCAAAGTCTACAGTTTACATGAGGGTTCACTCACAACGTTGTACATTCTATGAGCTTGGACAAATGCATAACGCATGTATCCATCACTACTATGGTGTTAGTTTCACTGTACCAGAAAGCCTCTGTGCTCTCTACCTACTCATCTCTCCCTCCACCTCCCAACCTGTAGCAATACCACTGATCTTTTAACTGTCTCCACAGTTTTGTCTTTTCCAGAATATCACATAACTGGAGTCATTTCAGATTAGCTGCTTTCACTTAGTAATATGACTCACATTCTAAGGTTCCTCTTGAAATAACTTGCTTGACAGCCTTTATAATATCGCAACACTTACTTTAATTTTTGTAATTTACTTAAAGTACTCATTAATTTTGCCTCATATTATCTCCCGTCATACTAAAAACTATTTGCTCCAAAGTTACTCCTTTTAACAACAACAAATTTCAGACAAGATATTCTTTCCTGTCCAAAAGAAATACAGTCAGCACTTTCCCTTCCCCACAATGCCTGCATTTTTTTAAGACCCAGGACATCTCTGCTATGTGGGCTACAACCAAATCTGTAGCTTCCCCAAGGCATTCTGTCTGAGACTGTGCTGCTATCTTGTGACCTGTCCAGTAAACATAAAAATTAAAATGCATATATCTAACGTCGATGGAAGACAAGCAAGAAAGACACAAGCCTAACAATACGGATTTCAATGAGATACTTTAAAAATATGAAAATATTTTTGCATAAAGCAAGCCCAGGATAACAATGAAACCATCAGGAAACGGACAATAGAGAGCCGATAAGAAGGGCCAGAGAGCCGGAGATGAGGGAAAAATTCCTCTCTGACACAGTACTGAGTGTTAACAAGCATGTGAGCATCCTGAGTAAAGGTGAAATACAAACACTGAGGAAAGCAGTTTAGCACTCTCTGTAAAAGCTGTACCCACGCATACCCTAGCATTCAGCAATCTCACCGCCAGCAGAAATTCTGGTGGGGGAATACGTGCTCCGAGGGTCATATAGTAATGTTCATAGCAACATTATTCAGAAAAGCCAAAAATGGAAACTACCAAATCTCAACAGCAGAAAGTGTAACACAATGAAACATTACAAAACAGTGTAAGTAAACAAACTAGGGTTACACACCACAACATATCTAAAGGTCACAAACATAATGCTGAGCCAAGGTAGCCAGTCACAAAAGCATACAAACGATGTAGTTCCATGGAAACAAAACTGAAAACCAGGCAAAAATAAATTATAGTGTTAGAAGCCAGTTGTGGATCCACAGAAAGGAAAGCGGGTAGTATTTAGGGAAGCTGGCAAGAGCTGGGAACCTCTGAGGTGCTAGTAATGCTCTTGTTCCTGGGTCAGGATGATAGCTACATGAGTGTTCAACTTCTGATCATTCATTAAGCATTTTACTTATGTTCTGCTCCTTTTCTCTTGTGTTTATACTCTGCAATAAATAAACACAAATCCCAGTCTGACACATTCCCACCAAATAAAGGCTGGAAAGAACTCAGACTAAGAGACTCCTGCCAGGAAACAGATTATGATGGCAAGTAGCAGTCACATCTCTTCACTTGCTAAAATACTGGCAAGTTTGAAAACATTAAGAAATTTGAGACTGGCAAGAAACTGAATTCCCTGGAAGAACTACTCTAGATGGAAACAAAGGTGAATTAGGTATCAGCTCTCTTAACCAAATTTGGCAATAATTTATGCTTTTAATCTACATTTCAGATGCCAATATTGATTTCTGAAATTTGCAAAATGGCTCAAATTTTTACATAATTCTGATTTCCTCTTGTGAGCGATTATGAAGTGTAGGAAGGCATTACACTCCAGTACTCTTGCCTGGAAAATCCCGTGGACGGAGGAGCCTGGTGGGCTGCAGTGCATGGGGTCGCAAAGAGTCGGACACGACTGAGCAACTTTACTTTCACTTTTCACTTTCATGCATTGGAGAAGGAAATGGCAACCCACTCTAGTGTTCTTGCCTGGAGAATCCCAGGGATGGGAGGGCCTGGTGGGCTACCGTCTATGGGGTCACACAGAGTTGGACACGACTGAAGCGTGCAGCAGCAGGAAGGCATTAAGAGATCATTCAATCCAACCTCTGCCACCCCAGTCAAATGGACATAAACATCTTTAAAGTTCCCTGCAAATGAGTCTGGAGTTGCTCTTCAGTTACCCATTCTGGCATAAACAGCCTTGACTCTGGTACAGCCTCTCCTGGGAGTAACCTCGACCTCAAACACTCCACTTCAAGCTCTTGTCTTCCCTCAGGTTGGTCCTACTGCAGCTGAATGAAAAAATACCATAAATAACAAATTAAAGAATCGGCTCTCCTTCCAGTTACATTATCTCTTTCCTTTATCCTTTCCTCCTCTAATCACCTTCATAGCTCTCTTCTGAATCTCCTAAGGAGCAAAATCACAAAACTGATTAAAGTGTTATTGTTACGATTTTAATGAGCTAAATAAAATAGTACCTTGACTCCTACGTGATACGGAATTATCACTCCCCGAACATTTTAGAATAAGAAGATAACTTCAAAAATCACAGAAGAGAAATATACTGAGTTTTGGATTCAAGCCTCACCTAAACTTTAAAGTATTGCTCAAATATGATAAATATAATTAGCATGTATAAAATCAGGGTAGGCAGAGGGTTCAGAAAACAGTTTTAAACCTACCACATACCTCCAGTGAAAGTGAAAGTGAAGTCGCTCAGTCGTGTCCAGCTCTTCGTGACCCCATGGACAGTAGCCTACCAGGATCCTCCGTCCATGAGATTCTCCAGGCAAGAGTACTGGAGTGGGTTGCTATTTCCTTCTCCAGGGGATCTTCCCAACCCAGGGATCAAACCCGGGTCTCCCGCATTGTAGGCAGACGCTTTACTGTCTGAGCCACCAGGGAAGTCCATACCACATACCTATTATGGCTTGCAAATCACCACCAAACCAGCCTAAAATGTCACCATCAGGAATCGGTAGTTCTAGGATAGAAAACCCAGAGATATGCCCACGCACCTCATGGCCAATTATTCTATGACAAAGGAGAAAAGACTAAATGATATTGGAAAGACAGTCTCTTTAACAAATGGTGCTGGGAAAACTTGACAGCCACATGTAAAAAAGTGAAATTAGATCATTCCTTAACTCCATACACAAAAATAAGCTTAAAATGGATTAAAGACCTAAATGTGAGACCGGACACAATAAAACTCCAAGAGGAAAACAGGTAGAACACTGACATAAATCACAGCAACATTTTTGATCCATCTCCCAGAATACTGGAAATAAAGGCAAAAATAAACAAATGAGACCTACTTAAACTCAAAAGCTCTTGCACATGAAAGGAAACAATAACCAAAATAAAAAGACAACCCAGATTGGGAGAAAATATTTGCAAATGATGTGACCAATAAGGGATTAGTCTCCAAAATTTACAAACAGCTTATGATGCTTAATAGCACCAAAACAAACAACCCATTCAAAAAAAAAGGGGGGGCAGAATACCTGAATAGACTTTTCTCCAAAGAGGACATACAGATAACCAATAGACACATGAGAAGATGTTCAACATTGCTAAATGCAAATCAAAGCTAAATGCTAAATGCATATGCAAAATGAGGTATCACCTCACATGCGTCAGAATGGCCGTCACCAGAAAATCCAAAACAACAAATGCTGGAGAGGGTGTGGAGAGAAGGAACCTTCCTGCACTGTTGGCGGGAATGCAAACTGATACAGCCACTATGGTGAACAATATNACACATGAGAAGATGTTCAACATTGCTAAATGCAAATCAAAGCTAAATGCTAAATGCATATGCAAAATGAGGTATCACCTCACATGCGTCAGAATGGCCGTCACCAGAAAATCCAAAACAACAAATGCTGGAGAGGGTGTGGAGAGAAGGAACCTTCCTGCACTGTTGGCGGGAATGCAAACTGATACAGCCACTATGGTGAACAATATAGAGGTTCCTTCAAAAACTAAAAATAGAGCTACCATATGACTCTGCAATCCCACTCTTGGGCATTATTGGGAGAAAAACATGGCCCGAAGAGATATACGTACCCCAGTGTTCATTGCACCACTGTTTACAATAGCTAAGACATGGAAGCAGTCTAAATGTCCACCAACAGAGGAATGGCTAGAGACGATACTGTACACACATGGAGAAGGAAACGGCGCCCCACTCCAGTACTCTTGCCTGGGAAATTCCACAGACAGAGGAGCCTGGCAGGCTACAGTCCATGGGGTCACAAAGGGTCAGACGCAACCGAGTGACTAAACAACAGCCCACTCAGGAAATGCACCGGCCACACGTGTAGCTGCATAATGTTCAAGGGGTGGACGTGTCCAGGTAAGCAGGTGAAGGAACAGAACATGAGAGCAACCTTTCCATGCTCCTGCCCTGTCACTACCCATCTCTCTTCCCCAAAGGTAACAATTAACCCGGGTGCTATCATATGACAGATTTTTTTTTTTTAAGGTAAACTTTCGTTATCTTCAATTCAACATAATTTACTGGGCAACCATAATATGCCTGGTGCTGAGGAGACAGGGAGTGAAAGAGGAATCCTGCTCGTGGAGCTCACACTCCGCTGAGAAAACCAGAGTAATTCAGTAAATCGGTAGTTACAAGTGTTCACCGTGCTGAGTATTATAAGAGTATAGGAATGAGGCCACGGGAGCTGACATCAGGGCACCCTGGAAAACAGTCACTGGGTTTCGGGATACAGTGAGGGCAAAGGGCAAAAACTACAAATGTCCTATGGATCAATAAATGCTTATGTTGTCAGAGTGCCAGTTAGGGCTTTGCTTTCAGCTGTATAAACATTAAGGCCACTTCATGCTTCCCGAAGTTAAGAAGTATATGGGATGTGTGATGCAGAGGGGGGTATACTCTCACTGGAGCTGACTCCAAGCTACCAAACTGTGTATGAGGCTCCAGCTAACTGGGAGGAAAGACACGTGGAGTGAAAAGACTGAAAACAGTGCAAAATAAAATCTCTCTCTACAAGAGAAAAAAAAAAGATATAGTACATATAAACAATGGAATTAGCCATTAAAAAAGAATGAAATCATGCCATTTGCAGCAACATGTATGGACCTAGAGAGTGTCACACTGAGTGAGGTAAGTCAAATAGAGAAGGAGAAATACCACACAACATCCCTTATATGTGGAATCTAGAAAGAAATGCTACAAATGAACTTACTTACAAAACAGAAAAAGACTGGCAGACTTAGAAAATGAACTTAGGGTTGCCAGGGAAGGGATAGTTAGGGGCTTTGGGAAGGTCATGTACACACTGCTATGTTTAAAACAGCTAACCAACAAAGACCTATTTTACAGCACATGGAGCTCTGCTCATTGCTATGTGCCAGCCTGGATAGGAAGGGAGTTTGGGGGAGAATGGAAACATATACGTGTATGGCTGAGTCCCTCTGCTGTTCACCTGAAAATACCACAACATTGTTAATCAGCCATATCTCAATATGAAATGTTTTTGGTGTTAAAAAATTAAAATTAAAAAAAAAGAAATCAATAATTCTTTCAAAGTGAAGATACTGTGACGCTCAGAAAAGAGACCTATAGTTTTCAACCCCAGTGCCACCTCACAATCCTATCACAGCGCCTTAGCTCTCTCCAGACTTTTCCCAAGTCTTCACTTTCCTCAAATATCTAGCTTGGCCCCCATACTTGAGTAACTTAAGTAGTCCATCCACTGCCAATGGCTAAAATGATCTATATTCTGTTGGCTTACACATCTGTATCTTTAACCTAGACCTAATTCTTAAACTCTAGACCCACATAATAAAGTGATCATCAAATATTATTTTCGGGGTATCTCTCAATCACTCCACACAAAACACCTGTAACACAGAAATAATGTTCAGTCCTTCTCATCTTCCAAATGCGTTCTTTGTTCTGAGTCTTTAACACAGAACTGCCACCTGACATTCAGTGGCACAAACCAGCAAATTAAGGATCATTCGTAAATCATCCTCTTCTATCTCTATACGTCATTAAGCCTCCTAAACTTCTCTCAAATTTTACCTCCTAAATCTTGGTCAAATCTAACTCCTCAGCAGTTGTCATCTTGTGCCTGAGTTACCACCATAATCTTCTGACTGGCCTCCTAATCCTGTCATTCTTCCAATCTTATCTACATAATCTACATAAAACAAGTATGATCACTGCTCTCCCCTTCGGTTCAGTTGAGTCGCTCAGTAGCGTTCGACTCTTTGCAACCCACGAATCGCAGCGCGCCAGGCCTCCCTGTCCATCACCAACTCCCAGAGTTCACTCAGACTCACGCCCATCGAGTCAGTGATGCCATCCAGCCATCTCATCCTCTGTCGTCCCCTTCTCCTTCTGCCCCCAATCCCTCCCAGCATCAGAGTCTTTTCCAGTGAGTCAACTCTTCACATGAGGTGGCCAAGGTACTGGAGTTTCAGCTTTAGCATCATTCCTTCCAAAGAAA
>SJYA01000925.1:440702-507853 GCA_006410615.1 Neotragus moschatus | reverse complement strand
ATTTGATCTCTGGTTCCTCTGCCTTTTCTAAAATCAGCTTGAACATCTGGAAGTTCACGGTTCACGTATTGCTGAAGCCTGGCTTGGAGTATTTTGAGCATTACTTTACTAGCGTGTGAGATGAGTGCAATTGTGCGGTCATTTGAGCATTCTTTGGCTCTCCCCTTAAAACCCTTCAAAAATCCCCAGTGTCCTCAGGATAGTCTAATTCCTTCACCCGGCTTACTCAGCTCCATGGAATCTTGCCTGAGCCTACCTTTATAATATCATCCTACTCTACCTCAAACTCAAACACAGCCACGCTGAAATTTATTTCACCTCCACAAACACACAATATTCCTTCAAGACCCTGGGTTTGACATACTCTTGTCCTCTGCCTCTTTGCTGTACTGCACGGTTGAATTCTACTGACCCCTCAGGGCACAGATCACCTTCTCTGCAAGTCTGTCCATGGTGGCCCTGCCCTGTGCTCACACAGTGCTCTATATTTCTCCAGAGTGCTTATCATACTTTATTGCAATTTCTTGTTTAAATATTTAATTTCCCAGCTGAATTATTAGTTTTACTAAAATCTCAGAAAGAAATGGACAGGGTGTCTTATCCACTGCTCTATCATCAGAGCCTATCAAAGTGGCAGGAACACAGTAGATGACCCCTAGGTATTGAGTGAATGAATGAGCTTCAAAAATACTCAACAGCAGCCCCAGCAAACAGGCACACTGCACAAACATGCATTAACACAATGAGTGAGGCAATACTTATTCCTTCACTCCTGTAGCTCATCAATTAAAAGAGTGGCATCTTTATATTAATAAACAATAATGCAACCATATTAGCCTGAATTGAAATAGACTTATAGCCAACACACACAACAACTCAGAAGTTCCTTTTCTTTTTCTTTGGTAACTTGGAATGACTCATTCTTTTCTACACTTTCATAAAGATAACTCACAAGAAACTCAACATGGGAGAGCACACATGTCTTCTGTCAAGACAGTCAGAATGAGAGGGAAAGTCTTGGCTCTTTAGGTAACCCTAGGACATGCTCCCTGTGGACATTATGGACACACACACACACTCACAGTGCCTCAGAAAATACAGAGCAAAACTAAACAATCACAAAACAGAAAAGGAGCTCCTGAAGGGTAGAGCTCCAAACTGAGCTTGGTGTCTGGCCCACAGAAGAGGTAATACATGTTGGTGTATGGCAAAACCAATACAATACTGTAAAGTAATTAGCCTCCAATTAAAGAAATTTATATTAAAAGAAAAACCAAATGGGAGGTGACACCA
This sequence comes from Neotragus moschatus, assembly GCA_006410615.1. Taxonomy (NCBI): domain Eukaryota; kingdom Metazoa; phylum Chordata; class Mammalia; order Artiodactyla; family Bovidae; genus Neotragus; species Neotragus moschatus. The sequence continues at coordinate 506,560 of SJYA01000925.1, read as the reverse complement.
GAGGACAACCACAGCCAGTGCCAGTCGCAAACACCAAAAGCTGACGTCAGGGGAAAGAGAAAATCCTTGGGAGTAATTAACACGACTTACTATACACTATCCCAAGCCACACTGAAGTGACTTCATCTTTATTGTCCCAGCACACATGCATGGAAATGGCATTTGAAGGACAATAAGTAGTCTGAAGCTAATAAATACCAAGCAATCCTTAGTCCTGGCAGGACCTAGTCATTTCTTTAGACCAAAGTCAAATTGCGTCCTTCAATATCCTCTATCTGAGGTTACCATATGACTTATTTAAAGATTTACAGGCAAAATAGATGGTTATATCTTCAGAGGAAAACACTTGTATTGCATTTTTTATTTATTTATTTTTAATTGAAGGACAATTGCTTTACAATAATCGTTCGATCTCTGCCATACATCAGTATAAATTAGCCATAGGTGCATTTTGCTTTAAATTCCGGTCCCAGGTATATTTGGAGCAGGGGAGGATTGGTCCTTCTCGAGAGGTACTTCAACAGCATTACTTTAAAGTGCAAAGGCTATTTTTCCCCACTGTCTTCTCTAGACAGCTCCATTCCCAATCTCGACTCAATTTTTGAATGTTTAAAGTAACATGAAGATGCAGTTTTATGCATAATGACTTAGAAGCTGTAATCCCAAAGCAGAACTGAAATATGTTGTTCTGGAGGAGGGATCCTGAAGTTAACCTATCATTTTGCCAGTCAGCATCAGAGAGGTTTGCTTTGCAGCCGAAGATGGAGAAGCTTTATACAGTCAGCAAAAACAAGACCGGGAGTTGACTGTGGCTCAGATCATGAACTCCTTATTGCAAAATTCAAACTTATATTGAAGAAAGTAGGGAAAACCAATAGGCCATTAACGTNAAAGTCTACCCTTGACAGGGAACGGAGATCAGGATACAGTCTCTTAAGGTAACACTTCCAGAAAGGAAGGAATACTTCCTTTTAAAAATGGCTTGTCAGCGGTCATTTCCCTTGAAACTCTGGATTCCAAACAACAGAGAAGGGAACAGCATTTTCAAACATTTCCTATGTGCCAAAAACTAAACCAATCATTTCATACAATTAACTCATTAAATCCTCACAATAATTTTACAGGGTTTGAGTGTCTTCATCATTCAACAAATATGGCAACTGAGAGATAAAGTAACTTACCCATTGCATCAAAGGACTTGTTCTCACTCGTGATAACAATGAACACAAATACAAACAGTGGTTCTTTTTAACCTGATGTCATTATGTACTTACGTATCTTCTGAACATGTTGTCTGTTTTGCCAATGGGAACACTGTTGAGCAGGACTACTGCAACGGTATCGATACCCTCAAAAACCAAATTTACTTTACTCCATTTGCTAAAAAAAGAGATTTTTAAAACAAGATGAATACAAGATTAACTTAGATAACTAATCTTTTTTATTAAGAATTAAAGGAATAAATATTTCAGAGAAAATATACATTCTTGGAAGGCAATTTTCAGTAAAATTTTCAGAAATATTGCTTTAATACATTTTTATGTTGAGTGATCCAATTTAACTTTCTTGATAATATTTCAATTGTTATCAAATCATGACCGTGACTTCTAATTTCCACGCATTGACTCTTTCCCTAGAACTTCACAAAGTTCTTATTTGAATCAAGTTCAATATTGATAACAGACACAAAACATTTTCACAAACTATTACATTTACTGATGGTAAGAGAACATATTAACCTACTAGCAAGTATCTATGAGTAAATATTATGTGCCCAGTACTCTGCTAAGCCTTACAGAGAACTAAAACAGTCTCTGAATTTAAGGAATCTGAAATCTGTTTAGCATTCAAGCCTAAAACACAGGAAACAAAGAGAAAGCTTTCAGTCTCTTCTACTTTGTGATATAGTCTTGATGAATAGACTACAAGTGATATAAGAGTTTCTGTTATAAGGAAGGACTTCAAGAAGGAAACGAGAGTTTAAAGAACAAAATAGATAAACTATGGCATATCCATACAATAAAATAGTATTCAGCAATGAAAAGAAATGAAGTATTGGTGGACATGACAACCAGATGGACCTGAAAACACCATTACGCTAAGTGAAATTAGCCAGCCATAAAGGAGGTATATATTGTACAAATCCATTTCTTTTAGATTTCCAGAAGAGAAAAATGCGTAGAGATAAAAAATAAATTAGCAGCTGCCTAGGGCTGGGAGAGGAATAGGGGGATGGGGACGCAGGACGTGGTACGGGATTTGCAACAGTAAGCAGCATTTTCACAGACAAGCAGAGAAGGTTAAACTTGATCTGCCAATCAAAAGGAAGACAGTCTCATTCTCAAGCGAGAATATCATGGTAACATTTGGGGGCTTTCCTGGAGGTCGAGTGGTTAAGAATTCGCATAACTGGTTCAGTCCCCGGTCCAGGAAGATCCCATATGCCTCGGGGTGACTAAGCCCATGTACCATAACTGCTGAAGCCCAGAGCCTGTGATCTGCAACAAAAGAAGCCTGGCAATGAGAAGCCTGCACATCCAGCTAGAGAGTAACTCCCACAGCAATAACGAGAGCCTGAGCACAGCAGTAGAGACCCGGAGCAGCCAAAAAATAAAGTAAATAAGAATTTGGAAGAGATGAATCTAATGTTTCTACATACAGAAGACTAGAGAATACAAAGATAAAGCAAGAAATCTTAGTAGGTAGCACAGGCCTAAGGCCAGGTATTAAGGCCTAGGCAGAGAATAAAGGCCAGGTATAAAGGCCTAGGCAAAGGTGGAAACTTAGAAATGAGGAGGCAGGGGCTGAATCAAGAGAAATGATAGGCAACAATTAAGAGGACTTAGAAACAGGCCAAATACAGGAAGATGAAGAAAAGATACGATAAGCCAAAAACTCCTTGGGCATGGGAGACTGGGAAGATGATAGTATATTAAGAGAAACAATGAGGTGGTTGGAATCTAATGCAAGCTTTACGTCAGACAGTCAATTGGTTAACTAAATGTTGAGTTCACGATGAAAGAGGACCCCCTATTGGAGATATTTTAAGTATTAGCTGGAAATAAGAGTCTGGAACACTGTAACTCCATGATATTGAACACTATTTTCTGGCTTTATTTCTCTTTTAAGAAGCTAGTGATTAACTATGCCCCACCCCCCCAAAAAAAGGTCATATTAAAAGGACAGAGGGTTTTTTTCTAATTTAACAATAATGATGGTAGATATTAATATAATTAGGTTGAAGCTTCCAAGGTGGCCCAGCGGTAAAGAATCTGTCTGCCAAAGCAGGAGACGCAGGTTCAGTCTATAGGTCAGGAAGATCCCCTGGACTAGGAAATAGCAACTCACTCCAGTATTCTTGCCTGGAAAATTCCACGGACAGAGGAGCCTGGCAGGCTACAGTCCACGGCATTGCAAAGAGTCAGACATGATTGAGCAACTCAGCACATGCACACATAATTGGGTTTCATTCTGCTACATAGGACATTACTGAAAACTATACCATATCTTTCCTCACGTCCTCATGATATAATATAAGGCCAATATCATAGTTTCTGCGGCTGGTTAACACTATATCAAACAAATGATGTATATCTAAGCCTATTTGACAATACTGTAAATGTATACACTTTATGGATTACTGGGAGAGCAGGGAAAAGAAAAGGCAGATAAAAGAACTAAGTCTAGGTGATGCCATTATAACCACTGGAAAGAAATGCCTGAATAAGAGATAATTCTGTGACTGATGATCAGCAGCACAATCCTCATACACAAATCAAAACATAAAGCATATTTTCACTTTTATAGTTCAGGCTTTGGTATGGTAAACTAAACAAAAGATTACTGCAAACAGAAAAGAAGTTCAAATGATAATAGTAATAAATGAATAAACAGACACAGATATAAATATAGATATACACACATATGTACCTCATATCAGAGTGGAGTTTAAATTTCTTGATATAGGTCCAGTTATCCAAGGCAATCCATCTGTAGTCAAGGTTATTAAATCTGTAGTAAGGATCCTGTTGATAAAAAATACAGTAGGTGATTAAATATGCAAAAATAATTAATGAAATAAACATGAAATAAACTAGTAATGATATTTATTATCTAAAAATCAATGAACTCTTGGCCTAGGATTGTAAGCATTTCACATGCTGGCCCATCCCATCCGCAAGGCTAAAGCTCCATCTGTTTAAGAGACCATTACCTTTCAAACAAAGTTCCCATGTCATTAGCATCCTAAATATACTAAAAATATTTTTAAATGCAAAAGTCTAACAAAATACCTGAAATGAAAGCACGATGAACTATAACTATTATAGTTTCATTAGGGCTTTCCTGTTGGCTCAGATGGCAAAGAATCTGCCTGCAGTACCAGAGACTTGAATTCAATCCCAGGGTCAGGAAGATCCCCTGGAGTAGGGCATGGCAACACACTCTAGCACTCTTACCTGGAGAATCCCACAGACAGAGGAGCCTGGTGGGCTACAGTCCATGGGGTTACAAAGAGTCAGACATGAGTAAGCAACTAGCACACACATAGTTTCAATATCAAAGAAATACGTGGAGATGAGGAGATGAAGACTGGGTTCTCACACATGGGGAGATCAAGGTTGGGTTCCCCTGTTAAAACCAAACACAGAGCCTGCAAGTCACAGCAGAGAATGAACAGCGGCACGTTCAATGGTGTGACGCCATCAGGCACTCACTGCTCTCTGCTTCTCACTTTGCATTTTGCTGCCACTATCCCAGCTGGCTTACCCGGGGGGATGCTTCCTCTCTGTTGACCAAAGATCAGCCAAACTCCCCACTCCTTGGATTTACTCTGCATTTACGAAGTTATTTTTCACTCAGCTTTACTGTGAGTGTGTGCATGCTAGCTCGCTACAGCCATGTCCAAGTCTTTGCAACCCTATGGACTGTAGCCCACTAGGCCGCTCTGTCCATGGGATTCTCCAGGCAACAATATTGGAGTGGCTGTCACGCCCTCCTCCAGGGGATATTCCCGACCCAGGGATTACAGCCATGTCTCTTACCTCTTACGTCTTCTGCACTGGCAGGTGGGTTCTTCACCACTAGCACCATCTGGGGAGCCTTCAGCTTTACTTTGCTATGGTTAGTCAGCCAGTCGTATCCGACTCTTTGTGACCCCATGGACTGTAGTCCGTCAGGCTCCTCTGTCTATGGGGATTCCCCAGGCAAGAATACTGGTTTGGGTTGCCATGCCCTCCTCCAGGGTATCTTCCCAACCTAGGGGTCAAACCCAAGTCTTCCACATTGCAGGTGGATTCTTTACCATCTGAGCCACCAGGAAAACCCAAGAATACTGGAATGGGTCGCCTATCCTTCTCAAATCGGGGTCTCCTGCATTGCAGATGGATTCTTTACCGTCCGAACCATCAGGGAAGTCCTCAGCTTTACTAAGGTGAGTACAAAAAGTATCTCTCCAGAGAACATGTAGGCAGCATAGATACTGTCAAACTTACAGACTTCATGGTTCTTGTATTAGCCTAGACCAGGTCTGCAAACTACAACCCACAGGCCTAATGCAGCTCACTATCTGTTTTTGGGTGGCCAGTGAACTAAGAACGGGCATGTATCAGTAAAGTTTTACAGGAGCACAGACAGGTCTATTCCTTTGCAAATTATATACAGCAGTTTTCACGCTATAATAGCAGAGCTGAGTAGACATGACAGAAACCAAATGACCCATGACGCCTAAAACAGTATTAATAATATCTGGCCCTTCATCAGCCTCTGCCTTAGGTGACTGGCCTGCTGGGTGTTCACAGATGCTATTGTATCTGAGGGTCCAGCCCCAATTCCTCCTGTCCATAATACTTAAGTCTTTCTTCCCCTTCTCATTTTCTACCCTTTACCTTCCTGAAGAGGGCTCCCAGGCAGGAGGCAGAATGGTACAAGAAGCTTTTCAGTTCATCTCTCTGTGAACAACACCATAGCTACACAGAGGGACACCGGGCAGGCTCAGAGGGCTTCTCACCTCTGACTGGGCCAGGGCCAAGGGCGATTTCCTCAGGAACTCCAAGTTGAGAGGGAAAAGCCAGCTTTATCTANACCGAGACACCCCGTCACTTCAGTTTCCCCGTTTCCCCAGACCCTCATCCGTGCTGCAGGGATCTCCCCGGCGCGGGTAGCGCGCATCTTTTGCTGCTCTACAGGTTGGTCTCAAGAATAGTCTGCGCAGTAAACAAGTATAAATACTAAAGTACCTATTCGTAGGGTTGTTGTGAGAGCTGAGAAAATTCGTGTACAGCGTGCAACAGAGGGCTCAGCCAGAGAAAATAAAGCACGGTGGCCTGATGTTCGTGGACTACAACCTTCTGTTTTGTAAGTCACGCAGAGGAGGTTCCTGACGTTCGGGAAACCTGAACTAAAATGCACGGGCAAATTTAAAATCCTCTGTCGCTCACTAGCTGTGGGACTCAGGCAAGCCACGAAATTTCTAATATCCCTATTCTTTGAACTCGAAAATGGAGACAGTACTCTTTTTTCCGGGTTGTGATCAGCATACAATGAGTTAACATATTTGGCTGTCCTAGGAATGCCAAGGTACCCAAAAAGTACCACAGGTTTATGTCAAGTCTCATGGCGGCGCAGTTTACCCGAGTCCCAGTTTTGCAATTGGATCTAACTGTGATCTGGGAAGTTAAGAGCAAATTTCATATTGCATAAAATAGACTGACATATGACTGTGTTGATGTTATCTGCCTTATTCCTATATTTAAGCAAAAGTCTTTGAAGAGAAGTTCTCCCCTCATCAAATCCAACCTTTGTTTTGCCTTATGATGGCCTTGGAGTTGCGTGATTCTGTAGACACAGGATGCTATTTTATTTTTTTACAGTCAGCGTTTTCAAAAGCCTAGCATCTTGGCTTTTAGGGACATTTGGATTATCCAGCCCAAGCCTCTGGTTTTACAGCTGAGGGAACAAGGTCCAAAGAAGTCAGGTGACCGGCTGTTAGACGGTCAGAAAGGACCCAAACTTGCCTTTCCGGGCTCTCATTTCCTTGCAGTGGGGCCTATTGATGTTAAGGGGGAAAAGCTCTGGCTGGTTCAACAACTTCTTCACTCCAGAAGCATTTTTACTTCTAATAGGAATGGAGCTCTAAACTCAAATTATATGCCCTGATTCATAGCATTAAATGGCCAGCCCTAGTCTGTTCAGAACTGATAACAAGACTTATGGCAGCAAGGGTGGCAAAGGGGTGTTTGTTTTTGTTTGTAAATCCCAGAGAGCCCGTTAAGCCAAGTCAGAGGGAAATCCATCTCATCCCTGTGAATATGTTTGGATATATTCTGTTATTCTATTACAAACATTTTAGGGCATCTATTTAAGAAAACAAGAATAGAGACTTAACATTCCTCCTTTCAGCCCAAGACACAAATATGACATCATTAGGATTACTTCACTTTGAAAATACATTGATCCAAATTCATATAATGTACACCACCATGAGTGAACTGTAAAACTGTAATGTAGGCTTTAGACTTTGGGTGGTAATAATGTGTCAAGGTCAGTTCATGGATGATAAACAAATGTACCATTCTGGTGGGGGATGTTGATAATGGGGTAGGCTGTGCATGTGTAGGGGCAGGGCGTATATGGGATGTCTGTATTTTCTATTCAGTTTTGATGTTAATATAAAATTGCTCCAAATATATATATATATATGTACACACACATACATATATATCCATGGGTCAAAGAAATAAAAGACTTTCAGTTACTGTTTTATCATGTCAGGAGCTTAAAAGTCATCACTGTATCCTTAAAAACAAGTAAAAAGCTGAACAAACTGAAAATCACCAGCTTTTGTAGATCTGTCTGAGAATTCAGGGCAAACTGCTGCCCACGAAATTGGAGAAAAAGACAGGTGTATACAGAGAATCACAACTTACCAAAGCAGAAACCCATGAGTAGAAAACTCTGTGAAAAACAGTATTAGGGAAGGAAAATCTCAACTCTAATTGCTGAGTTACTGGAGGCTTAGTGTGGACAAATCGCCAAGAGTTTAAAAACTCCACAAAAACTCAGCCTTTGTGGGTCTCCTAGGATTTTGTTTTGTTTCCAGATATATCAGTTGTCACATTGACGATTCTCAGGTATTTCCCTCGAACTTCCAGCAGAGGGTCAGGGAAAAGGAACTGTTCTGAAATACGTGAAGCATTCTGAAGGGCTACCTCAAGAGAAATTATTTTATCAGAGACTTCCCTGATGGGGTTTTATCAGAGCTTAACACAGAAGAAGGGAAATACCCCCCAGCCTTCTTGCCTTAGCTGCTGCTGCTGCTGCTAAGTCGCTTCAGTCGTGTCTGACTCTGTGCGACCCCATAGACGGCAGCCCACCAGGCTCCCCCGTCCCTGGGATTCTCCAGGCAAGAACACTGGAGTGGGTTGCCATTTCCTTCTCCAACGCATGAAAGTGGAAAGTGAAAGTAAAGTTGCTCAGTCGTGTCTGACTATTCGCGACCCCATGGACTGCAGCCCACCAGGCTCCTCCGTCCATGGGGGTTTCCAGGCAAGAGTACTGGAGTGAGGTGCCATGGCCTTCTCCGTTCCCTTAGCTAAGGGGCTGTAAAAAACACGAGAAACATTTAGGAAATTCACAGCCCAGGGCTGAAGTTCACTACAAGACTAAGGCCTAATCACAGGACTATAAAAAACTTCCTCTATAGGCTTCCTCTCTCCTCATGCCCTCCCACTAAATCGCTGAAGGCCTCTTTGCCACTGTTCCTTTCACCCCATACATTATGTATGGCTGTCAACAAAAAATTACAAGGCAAAAACAGAGCAAGCCCTTGAACCAGACTCATGTATAGCAGGGATGTTCAGTTGTCAGGACAAGAATTTAAAATATTAGGCCAGCATTGGCCTAATACCAACACCAGACAAAGACCTTACTGTAAAAGAGAACTACAGACCAATATCTCTCATGAACATAAATGAAGACATCCCTAACAAAACATTAGCAAACTGAACCTAACAACATATTTTTAAAGTGTGTATGTGTGTATATATATATATATATATATACCATAAACAAGCAGGATTTACTCTGGGTATGCATGGCTGGCTCGATGTTCAATCAATTAATGTAATTCATTACAGCAATGGGTTAAAAAATAAAAATCACAGAATCCTATCAATAGATAAAAAAAAATAACTTGACAAAATCCAATACCATTCATGATAAAAACTCTACACACATTAGGAATAAAGGGAACTTATTCACCTTGATAAATAATATTCACAAAGAACTAACATTGTACTAAATCATGAGAAACTAGAAGTTTTTCTGCCTAGATTAGGAATAAGGCAAGAATGACTCTTCTTGTCACTCCTTTCCAACTTCATATTGGAAGTCATAGCTAATGTAATCAGAAAAGAAAAGGAAATAAATAGTATACAGTTTAGGAAGATATGATTGCCTGTGTAGAAAATCAATAACAATAACAAAACTGGAAATAATAAATAAGCAATGTATAGCAAGGTTACAGGGTACAATATACAAGGATATTGGATACAGTATCAAGGTTACAAGATATAATATGCAAAATCTATCATTTTCCTAGGTACCAGCAAGGAACAATAGGAATTTGACATGAAAAATGTAACACTATTTACATTAGCACCCCTCAAAATAAAATAGTTAAGTATGGGACCTCCCTGGGGGTCGAGTGGCTAAGACTCCTTGCTCCAAAGCAGGAGGTCTTGGTTTGATCCCTGATCAGGGAACTAGACCCCACATGTTGCAACTAAGAGTTTGCATGACTCACTGAAGAGTTTCTTTGCCACAACTAAAAATCCCATGTGCTGCAATTATGACCCAGTGCAACCAAACAAATAAGTATTATAAACAAATTCCTCAAAAATTAAGAAACACTTAAATATAAATATAACAAAAATGCGTAAAATCTATATGAGGAAAACTACAAAACTCTGGTGAAAATAATCAAAAAGGAACTAAATAAATGGAGAGATGCTCCATGTTCATGAATAGGAAGATTCAATATTGTCAAGATGTCAGTTCTTCCCAACATGATCTATAGTCAATGTGATCCCAATCAAAAATCCCAGCCAGTTATCTTGAGGATTCTGACAGACTGATTCTAAAGCTTATAAGAGAGGTGAAAGACCCAGAATAACCCATACAGTATTGAAGAAGAACAAAGTTGGAGGATTACCACTGCCGTATGAGGGATTCAGCTGAACTAGAAAAGAGAACTGAGCCGTTAGGGGTCAGAACAGCCGATTAAAGCAAGGGGCCTGGCTGAAAGTAACAGTGAAGCTGTTAATCACTGAGAGCGGTAGTATATGCAAGGAGCTAAAACTGGAGAAGATGCCAACTCCCTCCTGCCTCATTCCCCCATAAAATGGGATACCAGTCGAGGGTCAGGTGGATTAGCACAGATGTGGCGTTGTCTCACATAGAGAGAGCCCTGAACAAAAGGCACTGGATGTTTCATGGGCCCTGAACAGGGGAGGTACCAAGTCTAGTTGGGGAGGATACCTTTCCCTCATGAAACCTGTCAAGTAAATTCTTTGTAATTGCCTGTGGGCAAGCCTGAAAAATCATACTTATATCTTGTGGTCCATTAGGTCTGATAGTGGTAGAGATATCCATGGAGGATATATTGAATTTAGGGCAAGCTCTAGTAGAAGAGTCACAGAGACACTTATATTCTGGAGCAAAGCTGGGTACTTCACCATAAAGAACTGATCTGGTTGGAAAAAATAGGTCCAGCTGTACTGCTGGATCTTAATAAAGACTGAACATCTGACCATAGTACATCAAGTGGCTCTGCAGCCTGAACTGAGGATTTTCAGATGAGTTCAGTTCAGTTGCTCAGTCGTGACCCCATGAACCGCAGCATGCCAGGCTTCCCTGTCCATCACCATCTCCTGGAGTCCACCCAAACCCATGTCCATTGAGTCGGTGATGCCATCCAACNCATAAAGGTGGTGTCATCTGTATATCTGAAGTTATTGATATTTCTCCTGGCAATCTTGATTCCAGCTTGTGCTTCCTCCAGCCCAGCGTTTCTCATGATGTACTCTGCATATAAGTTAAATAAGCAGGGTGACAATATACAGCCTTGGCACACTCCTTTTCCTATTTGGGACCAGTCAGTTCCATGTCCAGTTCTAACTGTTGCTTCCTGAGATGCGTACAGGTTTCTCAAGAGGCAGGTCAGGTGGTCTGGTATTCCCATCTCTTTCAGAATTTTCCAGAGTTTAGTGTGATCCACACCATCAAAGACTTTGGCATAGGCAATAAATCAACCAAGCCATAAAGCTGGGTAGGGCTGCAGTGTTGCACTGTGTGTAGAAGTGATACATCCAGACTCAAAACAGAAATTACCTGACTTGCACTGATGATGGCACTGATGACCTCATGGGTGGTTCCTTATGCCTGACTGATAGGCCCTCTACCTCCCTGGGCTGATGCAATATGTGTTAGAGCTGGCTGTAAAAGGACTGCTGCCACTTACAGTCCTACTTAGGAGTGGCCCTGAATGACACTGGTGAAGGAAAATCTGCCCAGTGCACAGACTTGTGAACTCTATGTTTATTTTTCACTCCGTGTGAAAGGAGAAATGGCTTGAGGCATAGTTATATACTGACACTCGGGCATAGCCAAAAGTCTTGTTTGGTTCATCATGGCCTTAAGAAAATAAAACTAGAATACAGAGGATGTGGAGGTCTGGGTAGATAATATGTGCATCGACACTGACATTCTCAAGAGAACATGTGCAGAGGGGGCTCTTGACAACTAGGTACACAGAAAGACAGTCCTATGAATTTTAGCTGGCCTCTCTGTTCACTATTTCAGTACTTGATATTGGGCTCATGAAGAGACTGGCCCTTGTAACAGAGATGAAGGCTATGCATGAACCCAACAATATGGGCTTTCTCTCACCAAGGATATCTTACTGCCTCTTCTGATTGCCCAACTACCCGGTAGCAGAGATTAATTCTGAGCCCTAGATAAGGGTACCATTCCTTAGGAGGACCAAGCAGCCATCTATTGGCACATTAATTACATTGGACGTCCTTGACTGGGGCATCAAATTGATGTACTGGAATTAACACGGATTCTGTATATGTTCTGCCTTAACTGACTGCAGTATTTCCACTAATACCATCTGAGACTTTACAGAATTCTTTACCTCTTAAAATGATATCCCCGCCACATTGCCTTAGAAAACAGACACACCTGAGTAAAAGGAGATGTGAAGACTGGCAGGTGAACTCATGACCTTGAGAATCACTTATTTTACCAAGTATCCTATCACAGGAGCAGACAACTTCCTCTCAAAAACAAACAAAAAACAGGAATGGCCTGTGGCAGTTTCAGCCTGAGGACAGACAGCACCTCATGAGGTTGTAGCACTTTCCTTCAGGATGTGGTATACGCACTGAACTGTGGTCAGTATGCTTCCCTGCTGGCTCAGTGGTAAAGAACCCGCCTGCCAATGNTGATATCCCCGCCACATTGCCTTAGAAAACAGACACACCTGAGTAAAAGGAGATGTGAAGACTGGCAGGTGAACTCATGACCTTGAGAATCACTTATTTTACCAAGTATCCTATCACAGGAGCAGACAACTTCCTCTCAAAAACAAACAAAAAACAGGAATGGCCTGTGGCAGTTTCAGCCTGAGGACAGACAGCACCTCATGAGGTTGTAGCACTTTCCTTCAGGATGTGGTATACGCACTGAACTGTGGTCAGTATGCTTCCCTGCTGGCTCAGTGGTAAAGAACCCGCCTGCCAATGCACGAGACACGATTCGACCCCTGCACTGGAAAGATCCCCTGGCGAAGGAGATGGCAACCCACTCCAGCATTCTTGCCTGGAGAATCCCATGGACAGAGGAGCTTGGTGGGCGACAGTCCATGGGGTCACAAAAGAGTCGGACACGACTTAGTGACTGAACAATGACAAAATGGTCAATATATGGTGCTATGTCTCCCCAGAACTAGAATCCACAGGTACAAAAACCAGGATGTAAAAGCAGAGGTAGGCTCTCTCATCATCACTGTCAGTGACTCACTAATGGAATTTATCTTTCCTGTTCCTGAAACTGTTGACTCTGTTAGGTCAGAAGTCTTGGATGCAGGGTTGGAGAAGGATGCAGGGTTCCACCCATTTGGAAGTTGTGACTAATACTGTGGAGTCACTTGGGGTTTCTTGTTCTAGTGAACAAGCAGGTAAAGAATGAGCTAATGTACTGACTGGGATAATTGAACTGATTATCAGATGAAGCTAGAGTTGCTACAACCCAGTGAGAACAGGACCTAGGAGAGGCACTGGAACATCTCTTACTATTTCCATATCCACTGTTAACTATCAATGGGAAATTACAGGTACCATAACCCAGCAGAGACAAGACAACCCACCGTGACAAGATCCTTAGTCGCCCTAGGATCCAAGGCCTAAACCAATCAGTCCCTTGGAGATCCTGGCTGCTGTCATCATTTGTAATCTCCAGTGAGGCACTAAGCCACAGAACATGGGATCAGGCTTCCCCAGCAATTACCCAAAGAGGTTTTTCCTTCTTCCTCTGTCTTAATTCCTTTTGCCTACACTCTCACTATTCTGGGACTGTACCTCACAAAAATAAATAAATATATTTTAAAAGATGAGTAATTAAGGTATGCCTCAGTCACTGATTGCTAGGGTATTCAGGTAAAGACAGTATTCTCTCTCAATTTATATTCATTAGGCTACTCAATCATTTTAGGACTGTCCAATAAAAATGAGACATCCAGAGCACTCCAATATAAATATTGTGTAATAATCCAAAGTAATTTAAAAATATCTGGAATCCAACTCTTTGCGACCCCGTGGACTGTAGCCCACCAGGCTCCTCTGCCCATGGGATTCTCCAGGCAAGAATACTGGAGTGGGTTGCCATTTCCTTCTCCAGGGAATCTTCCTGACCCAGGGACTGAACCCAGGTCTCATCTTCCGCATTGCAGGCAGACGCTTTAACCTCTGAGCCACCAGGGAAGCCCAATTAAATAATATCTAGTAGTCACATTTTAAAAAGTAAAAAGAGAGCTTCCCTGGTGGCTCAGTGGTTAAGAATCTGCCTTGCAACGCAGGGGACATTGGTTTGATCCCTGATCTGGGAAGATCCTACATGGCATGAGGCAACTAAGCTTGTGTGCCACAACTACTGAGCCTGGACTCTGGAGTGCAAGAGCCACAGCTACCAAAGCTCATGTGCCTAAAGCCTGTGCTCTGCAACAAAAGAAGTCATTGCAGGGAGAAGCCCACGCTCTGCAACTAGAGAGTAGCCCCTGCTTGCCACAGCGAAAGCCCAGGCACAGCAACAAAGACCCAACACAGTCAAAAATAAATGTAAATAAATATCTTTAAAAAGTAAAAAGGAAACAGGCGACATTTTAATAATCTTATATAAACTAATATATAAAAATATTATTTTAACATGTATTCAATATGCTGTGATTATTGAGTATTTTACATTCTTTTTTCACACTCAGACTTCAAAATCTATCATAAATTTTATACTTACAGGATATCTCACTTTGTAAAAAACATTTACTTTGTTTATTTATTTGACTGTGCCAGGTCTTAGTAGCGTGCACCACACAAGATCTGGTTCCCCAACCAAGGACTGAATCTGAGCCCCCTGCATTGGGAGTATGGCATCTTAGCTACTGGACCACCAGGGAAGTTCCTCGCCCATCTCAGCTTTGATCTATATTCAATTTCATAAATTTTGCAGTGAAAAAATTCACATACCAAATTTATTTTGGAATATTGGATGATAATTCTCTGATATTTCTGAACATCTTGTGAGTAGACGCACTGGATTGTTTTTCTCCAAGACAATCTTCTCATAAAAGATGTTTGTATATCAAACAGCTCTGGAAGAACACCCATGTTCTAACTTGTGTAGTCAGAGAGCAAATTATTTCTTTTTCTGTCTTTTTGTTCTGCTTAGGCCCTCAATGAATTGGATGATGTCAGTTCAGTTCAGGGAGGAGAGCCTGATTTACTGAGTCTACAGATTCAAATGCTGATTGCTTTTGCAAAGACCCTCATCAAATCACCCAGATAGAATGTTTAACCAGTTATCTGGGCATCCTATGGCCCAGTCAAGTTGCCACATAAAATTAACCATCACAGTGCATAGTTCAGTGAGTTTTGGCAAACATACCTACTTGTGTAATCACACCCTGATTAAGATACAGAACACTTCATTCTAGAAAGTTCTCTTGTGCTTCTCTCCAAATTCCTCCCATTCCAGGTGATGGCTGTTCCATTTCTAGAGCCATCGTTTAATTTTGTGTCTTCTTGGATGTCAAGCAGATAGAATCACACACTGTTTTTCTTTTTTTTTAACTTCTTTTGTTCAAAACTATTTTTCAGACTTATCCATGTTACTTGCCCTTATTCTTGAAGGATATTTTCCTTGGTATAGAATTCTAGGGTGATAAATATTTCTTCTCAGCATATTGAAGTTAATATTACACTATCTTCTGTTTCCGTTGCTGACAGATCTTCCATTTTTGTTCTTTAGTCAATCTACTTGTTGATGTGTGCGTGTGTGCGTGCACACACACACTTTATTTGCAGAGGAAATGGTAGCTCTGTATGGACCCCTGGACTGTAGGTGGGCTATACACAGCCCTCCAGGCTGTTTAGGCGTGTAACCCTCCAGGCCACAAAAAGCAAACCATGTAGGACCTCTGATTTCCATGTCAAGGGGACTGCAAAAAGTTTATCACCTGGCCAAGGCTGCAAAGTCACAGATGAAATTTCAGTTATTTTATTTTTAAAAATTTCTGGAAGTACTGCTTTTGGTTATTTTTCAAATATGATTTTGTCATTTTTTAATAGTCTCTTGCTCCTTATTCATGTTTGAAACTTATTTCTGGCATAGTGGTTAAGAGTAAAGACTGGAATTTCATTACCTGGATTTAAATCCTAACTTCTGCCATTAACCTTGGGTAAGTCATTTATCCTCTTTGTTCTTCAGTTTCCTCATCTGTAAAGCAGAGATAATCGTGTAATATGTTTGTTAATAAGCATATAAATTTGTTGATAATAAACATGTGTGAGTAATAAGTATATGCTTGTAATGAGAATTAGGAGTTAAGCATTCAGAACAGTTCTTGGCACCTAGAATGTATTACATGAGTATTGGCTTCTGCTTTTTGTGGCTGATTATTTTGACCGGAAATTCATATAACATGAGATTCACTATTTAAAAATGTACAACTCAGTGGCATTTAGTGTGTTCACAATGTTGTACAATAATCACCTCTAAGTTCCAAGGTACTGTACTTTTATCATTCACAAGGGAGACCTCATACCCATTAAGCAGTCAGTCCTCATTCTTTTCCATGACACCCACCCCCATCCGTGGCACACATAAATCTGACTTTTTTCAGATTTATTAATAAATTTAACTATTCTAGATATTCATAGAAATATAATCATACAATATATTTCCTTTTATGTCTGGCTTCTTTCATTTAGTGACATGTTTTTAAGATTCACCTATGTTGTAACATGTATCAGCACAACATTCCTTTTTATGGCTGAATAATGTCATTGTATGGGTATATAACAATTTGTTTATTCATTCATCCATTGTTTCCATCTTTGACTATTGTGAAAAATGCTGTGAACATTCA
The DNA here is from genome assembly GCA_006410615.1 of Neotragus moschatus. Taxonomy (NCBI): domain Eukaryota; kingdom Metazoa; phylum Chordata; class Mammalia; order Artiodactyla; family Bovidae; genus Neotragus; species Neotragus moschatus. The sequence goes on along the minus strand of SJYA01000925.1, from coordinate 489,858 downwards.
TGTATAAATATTTATTTGAATATCTGTTTGTAATTCTTTTGGGTATATATTTGGAGTGGAATTGCTAGGTCATATGGTTATTCTGTTTTTTTAGAAATTAGCAAACTGCTTTCCACGGAAGCTCTATCATCTTACATTCCCACCAGCAATGTACAAATGGTTCTAGAGTCTCCAAATCCTCAAGAACACTAATTTTCTATATTTAAAAAGTTATAGCTATCCCAGTGTGAAGTTGTACCTGATTATGGTTTTGATTTGCATTTCTCTAATAACCAATGATGTTGAGGATCTTTTACACATTTGATGGCCACTTTTGTTTGGAGAACTCTTCTATTCAAATCTTTTGCCCATTTTTAAATTGGATTACTTACCTTTTGGTTGGATTTTAAGGATTCTTTATGTAATCAGGATATTAGACACTTACCAGATATGTCATTTGCAAATAATTTCTATCTTTTAAGTTGTCTTTTTATTTTGATAGTATACTTTGATACACAGAAGTTTAAAATTTTGGGCAAGTCCAATTTATCTATTCTTTTTCATTGCTTGTGCTTTTGGTATCATTTCTAAGAATTTATTGCTCAATCCAAACTAACAAAAGTGTATTCCTTTTTTGTTCTAAGAGTTTTATATAATTTTAGGTCTTTCACTAAGGACTTTGATCCATTTTGTTAATTTTTGTATATAATGTAAGGTAGGAGCCCAAATTTGTTTTTTTGCATGTTAATATTCAGTTATCTCAGCACCATTTGTTGAAAAGACTATTCATTCCTCATGAGACTATTCACCATGAGTGGTCTTGGCATCCTGTTGACCACAAGATGTATATGAGTTTATTTCTGAATTCTGAATTATATTCCATTGTCCTATAAGTTTATGTTCATGCTAGTATCATACTGCTTTGATTTCTGTAGCTTTGTAATAAATTTTGAAATTAGGAAGTATGAGTCCTCTTTTTTTTTCACATTTTTTTTGTACTCCTTTGTAATTCTGTATAAATTTTTTTGTGTTTTCCATTTCTGTAAAAACAATCACTGGGATTTTGATAGGGACTGCATTAAATCTGTAGATTGCTTTGGGGATCATTGCTATCTTAACAATAACAAATCTTATAATCCATGAACACAGATGTTGTTGTTGTTGTTTAGTTGCTAAATCATGTCTGACTCTTTGCAACCCCCTGGACTACAGCATGCCAGGCTTCCCTGTCTTTCACTGTCTCCTAGGGTTTGCTCAAATTCATGTCCATTGAGTTGGTGATGCTGTCAAACCATTTCATCCTCTTGCCTTCTCCTTTTGACTTTCATCTTTCACAGCATCAGTATCTTTTCCATTGATTTGTCTACTCTTCGCATCAGGTGACCAAAGTTTTGGAGCTTCAGCATCAGTCCTTCCAGTGAATATTTCAGGTTGATTTCCTATAGGGTTGACTGGTTTGATCTTGATGCCCAAGAGACTCTCAAGTCCTCTCCAGCACCACAATTCAAAAGCATCAATTCTTCTGCACTCAGCCTTCTTTATGCTCCAACTCTCACATCCATACATGAGGACTGGAAAAACCATAGCTTTGACTAGACTGACCTTTGTCAGCAAAGTAACATCTCTGCTTTTTAACATGCTGTCTAGGTTGGTCATAGCTTTTCTTCCAAGGAGCAAGTGTCTTTTACTTTCATGGCTGCAGTCGACTATCTGCAGTGGTTTTGGAGCCCAAGAAAATAAAATTTGTCACTGCTCCCACTTTCCACCTTCCATTTGCCATGAAGTGATGGGACCAGATACCATGATCTTTATTAAATGTTGAGTTTTAAATAGCGTTTCACTTTCTTCTTAGACCCTCGAGAGGCTCTTTAGTTCATCTTCACTTTCTGTCATTAGTGTTATCATCTTCATACCTATCATGCCTATCAAGGTTGTTGGTATTTCTCTCGGTGATCTTGATTCCAGCTTGTGCTTCATCCAGCTCAGCATTTTGCATGATGTGCTCTGCATAGAAGTTAAATGAGCAGGGTGACAATATACAGCCTTGTCCTATGTACTCCTTTCCCAAGTGTGAATCAGTAAGTTGTTCCATGTCTGGTTCTAATTGTTGCTTTTTGACCTGTATACCTGAACACTGGATGTCTTTCCATTTATTTAAGACTTTAATTTTTTTAGAAATATTTTGTAGTTTGCAGTATACAAGTTTTGCTGCTTCCTTGGTTAAAATTATTTCTAATTATTTTATTCTCTTTGTTATAAATGGGATTATTTTATTAATTTCATTGTTATGCTTCATTGCTACTTATAGTAGAAATACAACTGGGTTTCCTGGTGGCTTAATGGTTAGGATTTCAGGCTTTCGCTGCCAAGGCCCAGGCTCAGCCCCTGGTTGGGGAACTGAGATCATGCAAGCTGCACAGCTCAGTCAGGAAAAAGAAAAAAAAAAAGTACAAATAATTTGTGATTTTGTATAATTTTGCTGTATTATTAGCTCTAATAATTTATATTCTTAAGGTTTTTCTGTCATCTGGAACAGAAGAAAATTTTACTTTCAATTTGTATGATCTGATGTTTTTAATGTCTGAAACTTTTGTACATCAGTTCCTATTCATGGTACACTACTAAGTTCTGTTGTACTTTCTTTTCTCATTTTTAACTATGAGCTATTATTGAGTCCCTACAGAGTATTTGTTTACTTCCACCAGCACCAGGTTGCTGATTTGGAACAACTTTAAAAAATGTTCTTCTTGGGTTTTCAGACTATCCACGTAGTAAGATTTAGAGCTGCAAATTTTCACAAAGTCAAACTATTATTACATATTCTAAGAGAACACTCCTGCCACAAAGAATGAAGATTCAAGACATGCAGACTCATCTATCTGTATTTGGGATGGGTTTATCCTAATTGACACCACTCTTTGGATGTATTCTGGGCTTTGCCAGGGTCATGGAAATGAAAATATACTTCATTTGATTCTTCAAGTGTTCTCAAGATGCTAGCTAGTTTCTGATTATAGCCTGCTTCTTTTGGATTCTTGGCTTCAGTTTGGTTTGGGCTTGAGAGGTTAGTGACACTATTTTTTTTTAAAAGTTCCTTCACCTCAGCATGTTTAGTTGCTTTTTCACGTTAAGAGTTGGTCAGTGTAATCATCTATACTGACAGAAACGGAAATGTCCATCCACTCACTGAGATACTTAAAATGAGTCAAGAAGCATCCATCAATTATAGCCTGCCAGGCTCCTCTGTCCATAAAAATTTTCAGGCAATATTAGTTGGGTGTTTCCTTTTTTAGGGGATCCTCCCAACCCAGGGATCGAACCCACGTCTTCTGCATTGCAAGTGGCTTCTTAACCTGCTAAGCCATTGGGGAAGCCCCCATGTTAAGGTGGTTATTACTTAACATTGCCATGGTGCACTCTACTGTGGCAGTGCTGTTCATATTTTCTGTAGAACAGTTGAGAAAAATCAGATAGGTTGACATTTGAAACCTAACCATTAAGGAAGAGGGAGCCATATTTTATCTTTGATAATCCCAGGTAAAAGGGAAGATTGATGGCAAACATCTTGAGGTTAAGAAAAAGCCCACCATGTGACTGAACTGAGGAAGCTGGTGGGGAAGTTACTAGGGATGAAGTGGTGGGAAAAGTCACTTCCAGCCTGTAAACTGCTTTTAGGATTTGGCCTTTATTCTGAATGAGATGAGAAACCATTAGGTTTGGAGCAAAGTGATGATATGATCCAATGTGCTTTAAAAGGAATATGCCTGGTGTTGCATGGATGATAAATTGCTACGAAATGAAAAGGGAGACCACTTAGGCTTTTGCAATAGCCAAAGAAACAATATAGATTTAGACACATCATGGCAGCAATGAAATGTAAACAGGTAGATTCTGAAAAAAAATTTAGGTAGAACTAACAGAGATGTTTAATTTGCAAGTTTGAGAAACGATGCCTAGGTCTGGGGCAAGTGCAACTGAAATGTTTACACTTACGGAGGCCAAGAGGTAGAAACGTGTCTGTATAAAGTCAAGTCAATCATTCTTTAGAAAGTGAGGTGGATGATGACTAGGAAGCTACTCAAGTGTTAGGAACAATGGCTGGTAATCACATGGTAATGTTTAACTGTTCTTAAGCAACTAGGGACATCAAAGTATTTCATTGTTTGGCCTTACTTGATAATATTCAAATTGGACAGGGTAAACAAGGAACTATGTTTACACAGAGGCTCAGACACTAGTATGTTAAGAATGAAAAGTAGTTATTTCATAAAACCATTTTCTACAATACAGAAAAAAATTAGAGGGCTCTTAAGAAACACATTATTTCATTCAGAACGTGCACAACCTGGCAAGAGAGAATTAACAATGGAATGTTAAATAACATATTCCATGTAATTAAGCAACTATCAGGAACACTGTGTATCAGAATCATTAAAATTATTTTCAGAGGCCAAGAAAAGGTGGTTTACTGGGAACCTGGAGATGGGGGGTGGGGACAGCCAACAGCAAGCTTCCTAGTCTTTTGTGAACTTTTTCATTTTAAAACTGGGAGTGGGAGAGGCTGTCACCTTTCAAAGTTCGGGTCCAAATACCTTTACCATTTATTTTTCCTTTACACCAGAGGAGTACAAAAAGTTTTAATAGTTACCTTACGGTATGTTTAGAATCTGTTCAATTCAGTGAAGACACCAAACACCCTTAACATGACATCTTACCTTTCAACCCTCTCATTCTCCCAGAAGTTGCTTCAGCCAGAGTTTGACCAGGGCTCAAATCCATGTTCAGCTAGCTATCTAGCCAACACTTAGCAGAAAACTAGCACCTGGTTACTCTTTTTAAACACTACTTGGCTTTTAGTTGAATCACATTTCCCAGAATAAAGTCCTATCTGTTAAAGACTGCTACTTAGTTCATTATGGGATGTTAAGTAAACATGTCCATCAACCTATGGCATAAGTCAAATAAATATGAAGTATGTTAGAAATTTAACACTTGCACATATATGTTCTTACAGCCATGAAAGAAGACTAATCATAGGGTCAAAGTACTACTGCTGAAGTCTATTACAAGGGAGAGTGAAGAACAGACTTCCAAGACCACTTTAATGGCTTCTTCAAACAGGCCACTGTCATTCCAGTTTCCCAATCAGTAGGCCTGGAATGGGATTTGATCATTTCCATCTTAAAGAACTTCTCAAATGATAGTGATATTGCTGATCTTTGAGAATCCTAAATCCTTTATAGACCAGTTTTTGTTACAACTGTTAAGTTCAAAACAGAACTCACACACGACATTAAGTGTGAATTTCATGTTAGCTGGAATTACCAAGTAAGACCAGAGTGTCTTTAAACACAGACTTTAATGGTAACAATTCTTTAAGCTCAGTTAACCTTAGCTATTACAAGTGTTATGCCGATGTCACTATTCGACAATATTTAGTGACTTGCACTGGGTTCCTCATAAAAGAGACAAATTCACTTAAAACTATAATCAACAATCATTGAACAGTTTTGTTACGCCAACACAAAACATGGCTAATTTGAGTCACTTCCAAAATCACTAACACAGGGTGGTATCTGAAGTATGTCAACTAAACCATTAAAAAAAAAAAAGTGAGTGTTTCACTACCCCTGAGACCACCAGTTAACTGTGGTTCATACTTTTAAAAAATTGTGAGTACACCCACACAAGAAAGCCAAGTAGTTTCTTTTAAATCTGATTATCACATTGCAAACTTGCCCAGGAATGAGTCACTTAAAATGTAATTTATCATTACATCACTGGACTATAATCCTCACAGGTTAAGATACACAACATAATTTAAAATTGAATTATGTATTAAAAGATGTAAGAAACAGGAACCAAAACCAATTTTTAATGTTAATAATCATTTCAGTGCTATACATGGCACTATTAGTATATATGGGGGAAAGGACAAATTCTTAGATTCTTTTGAAGGTTTCACTGCACATGATCTCAAGTCCAGTGTTCATACATTCAAAAATATTGGTTTTCCAGGTACTTTTACTGTTCTGTTAAACCTGGAGAAGCCTTTATGGCTTGTTCCCTTAGAAGTGACATAGGAAATATAGAAAGCATCAAGTCAAAGATACAGAGAACTGGACACATCTATTAATAATTATGACAATAGCTTCAAGAAGTCATCTCTATAAAAACTTAAGGGTTATCTGTAGCTAAAAATGTCAATTTGAAAGCCAAGTAGAATCCAGCTCTGACAAATGTTTTATTCGTGGCTGGTTTTCAAGAAATGATATGCCTACTATAAAAGCTATTATTTTGAGGGGATCTTGTTAATTACCCTAAAAATAGAGCCAAAAAGTTTCTTACCTTGAGGAGGTATCTTACTTATTTGTACTTTGAATCCAACAGTTTTAACAGTATAATATGTACCCTTGAGTTATTTTTAAAGCAAAGATAGAATGAAATATTCACTCATTGGAAAATGGTATAACTGGATTGCTATTTCTCAATGAAATGCTTATTACAGAATTAATAAAGCCAAAACATTTTCGGAAGGCATGCATTTCACTTTCAGTTTAAAGAACCTTAATTCAATAAATCATGTCCAAACTACATATTAAAATGTTTATAAAAATCAAGCTTTAACATTTATTTTATATCTAGCTTTCCACATCTGTGTGCAGACAAGGAGTAAGACTGCACATAAGTGTAAGCAGTGCAAATACGTGTAAGTGGAGAAAAGTCACAGATGTGCAAGAAATTGAATACAGGACCATAAGAAAGCAATGGACAAATCAAAGAAACTAGGAAAAAATAATAAAACTATAGGGTCAGAATTAGAAAGGGTGAAGAATGATAATGCCCTTGTTACTACAGAAGTTACATAAGTGGCACAGATTGCACTTGTCAAACAAAAAATAATCCAATAGCACTGACTTTTATTCATTCATGTTAAGTCACCTGAAATGGTATCTGTTGCATTTAAATGCTCATTAATGTAAATGGTTGAACAAACCCATTTTAATGGATATTCAATCCATTAAAAAAAAACTCAATATCCCACATAGTTAGTCACTTCAACATAGCCTCATGACAACTCCCACACCAAAACAGTACTTTATTTTGTAAAATTTGACCCATTATTACTCCCATGTTATGGTCTCTTCAGCTGTCAAGCATACAAGGTGAAGAAAAAATTTAGTTAGATGGGGGTTGCACCTGGAAAATAAATTTCTTAAACTCCATATACATGTTTCNCACTGCTGAGTTTTCCAAATTTGCTGACATATTGAGTGCAGCACTTTCACAGCATCGTCTTTCAAGATTTGAAATAGCTCAACTGGAACTCCATCACCTCCACTAGCTTTGTTCATAGTGATGCTTTCTAAGGCCCACTTGATTTCACATTCCAAGATGTCTGGCTCTATATGAGTGATCACACCATTGTGATTATCCGGGTCATGAAGATCTTTTTTGTTCTTAATATGTTCTCATGCTTGGAACTCTGCATTCAGATGCTTATATCTTTCCTTTTCTCCTTGGCTCTTTGCTTCTTCTTTTCACAGCTATTTGTGAGCCTTCCCTGGACAGCCATTTTGCTTTTTTTGCATTTCTTTTCCATTGGGATGGCCTTGATCCCTGTCCCCTGTACAATGGCACAAACCTCTGTCCATAGTTCATAAGGCACTCTATCATACAAGGTATATACAAAATTTGCATACCATTTATATTCTGTTGATTTAAGTATTTTGTGTAAATGAATTTAAATAAGCATGGTTTGATGGTTGAATGTGAATATATAATAATAATCATATTGTTCTTAAAGAGACTAAATTGTTTCTAAGGAAACTTTTATATTTAACATGTTTCACATTTTATCCTATTTGCTTACAGTATAATATCCACTTTCATTAAGGTTAATTTTTAACTTCTTGTAATTTGTATTTTAAGAAGTACGCAGGTTCTAGTACCTTAAATAATAAGGAGAAAATATTTTCTTTGCCTACAGTGTTCTCACAAATTCAGGACTCATTTGTATGTAACTTTATATACATGATTTAATATTCATATGCTTATACATATGTGTATATATATAGATAGATAAATAGATATACATATATCAATTAATTTTCTAAGTTCTTATTTATACTATCTATAAACCTTCAGTTTACGATAGGCTCTGAAATAGTCCAGAGAAGATAGATTTTGAAATAAAACATATTCAATGAATGGGGTTAGTGTGGAGCTTGACTGTATTAACTCATGACAACTCATTAAGACAACATGAACATATATAATCTAGTAAATATGGTAACATGAAATGTAACAGGCTAATAAAATAGTCCTAAGAAACACTCAGCAGTAAACAAAAGTGATGCTACATAGATAAAGGACAAAAATGGGTATTTGCTACTATTAATTGTTCTAGTGTTAGTCTCTCAATCCTGCCAGACTCTGCAACCCATGGATTGTAGCCCACCAGGCTCCTCTGTCCATGGAATGCTCCAGGCAGAGGGGGTTCCCATTGCATTCTCAAAGGCATCTTCTCCAAGGGGTTGAACCTGGATCTCCTTCATAGCAGGCAGATTCTTTACCATCTGAGCCATCAGGGAGCCTAATAACTGCAAGTATACCAAGTATTGCACTAAGCACAATAGAATTATCATCTCCTTTAAAAAATGAGGCAAGAACTAGTTATTTTTATTTTACAGAGAAGAAGACAGATACACACAGTGTTCAAATGTCTAATATCAAATCTACCTCATTCTGAATTTCATGCTTTATACCACTATGCTAGGGGCAGCAAGACGATTTGGCTTCAGGCAGCATTATCCTGCATAGAGGGTTGGAGTTTAGTCCTTTAAGAATTAAGGCAAAAAAGTGTTATACCATGGGGGTAGGCAAACATGAAGCTGAATTGGTTGAGCTGGAATTTAATAAATAGAAAAGAGATGTCCCATAATAGAGAGAATGTAGATATGGAGCTGGGTAGCCACTGGGTTAACCCAAGACCCTGTAGTACTAGTTGTGAGCTTCAATTCCTTAAACTGCAACTGCTGATTAGAGGACAGAATTATTTCAGGATACAGATATAAATGATGTGGTTTCATATGTGGACTAAAGCAGGTCTTAAAGCAAGAAACATATTCCAACTATGAAATACAGGTAATGTGAGAGCCCATTGTGACAATACATATTAGACTAATGAGTAATCAGAAGCTGTTTTAAGGTTGTTATTAAAATTATTGCAGTGATCAAGACCATCCCCAAGAAAAAGAAATGCAAAAAGGCAAAATGATTGTCTGACAAGGCCTTACAAATAACTGAGGAAAGAAGAGAAGCTAAACACAAAGGAGAAAATGAGAGATATACCCATTTGAATGCAGAGTTCCAAAGACTAGCAAGGAGAGATAAGAAGGCCTTCCTCTGCAATCAATGCAAAGGAATAGACGAAAACAATAGAATGGGAAAGACTAGAGATCTCTTCAAGAAAATTAGAGATATCAAGGGGCCATTTTATGCAAAAACAGGCACTATAAAGGACAGAAATGTTACGGACCTAACAGAAGCAAAAGATATTAAGAAGAGGTGGCAAGGATACACAGATGAACTATACAGAAAAGATCTTCAGGACCCAGATAACCACAATGGTGTGATCACTCACCTAGAGCAGGACATCCTGGAATTCGAAGTCAAGTGGGCCTTAGGAAGCATCACTGCGAACAAAGCTAGTGGAGGTGATGGAATTCTAGTTGAGCTATTTCAAATCCTAAATAATGATGCTGTAAAAGTGTTGTGCTCAATATGCCAGCAAATCTGGAAAACTCAGCAGTGACCAGAGGACTGGAAAAGGTCAGTTTTCATTCCAATCCCAAAGAACAGCAATGCCAAAGAATGTCAAACTACTGCACAATTGTACTCATCTCACACTGTGGCAAAGCAATGCTCAAAATTCTCCAAGCCAGGATTCAACAGTACGTGAACCATGAACTTCTAGATGTTCAAGCTGGATTTAGAAAAGGAAGAGGAACCAGAAATCAAATTGCCAACATCTCCTTGATCATCTGAAAAACAACAGAGTTCCAGAAAAATATCTACTTTTGCTTTATTGAATATGTCAAAGGTTTCACTATGTAGATCACAACAAACTGTGGAAAATACTTAAAGAGATGGGAATACCAGACCACCTGACCTGCCTCCTGAGAAATCTGTATGCAGGTCAAGAAGCAACAGTTAGAACTGGGCAGGGAACAACAGACTGGTTCCAAATCAGGAAAGGAGTATGTCAAGGCTGAATATTGTCTCTTTGCTTATTTAACTTATATGCAGAGTACATCAGGCAAAATTCCAGGCTGGATGAAGCACAAGCTGGAATCAAGATTGCTGGGAGAAATATCAATAACCTGAGATATGCAGATGACACCACCCTTTTTGCAGAAAGCAAAGAACTATAGAGCCTCTTGATGAAAGTGAAAAAAGATAGTGAAAAAGTTGGCTTAAAGCTCAACATTCAGAAAACTAAGATCATCGCATTTTGTCCCATCACTCCATGACAAATAAACAAGGAAACAATGGAACAATGAAAGACTTTATTGTTTTGGGCTCCAAAATCACTGCAGATGGTGATTGCAGCCATAAAATTAAAAGACGCTTACTCTGTGGAAGAAAAGTTATCACCACCATAGACAGCATATTAAAAAGCAGAGACATTACTTTAGCAACAAAGGTCCATCTAGTCAAAGCTATAGTTTTTCCAGTACTCATGTATAGATGTGAGAATTGGACTATAAAGAAAGAAAGCTGAGTACCAAACAATTGATGTTTTTGAACTGTGGTGTTGGAGAAGACTCTTGAGAGTCCCTTGGCCTGCAAGGAGATCCAAACCACTCCATCCTAAAGGAAATCAGTCCTGAATATTCATTGGAAGGACTGATGCTGAAGCTGAAACTCCAATACTTTGATCACCTGATGTGAAGAACGGACTCCTTTGAAAAGACCCTGATGCTGGGAAAGATTGAAGGTGGGAGGAGAAGGGGACATCAGAGGATGAAATTGTTGGATGGCATAATCGACTTGATCGACATGAGTTTGAGTAGGCTCTGGGAGTTGGTGATGGACAGGGAAGACTGGCGTGCTGTAAGTGCATGGGGTCACAAAGAGTTGGACATGACTGAGTGGTTGAACTGAACTGAAAGTTATTGCTGTTGTAATTATCAATAGTCTACAACTTGCCTGTTTCAATTTGTGTATAATAATCTTTCACATGGTTGTTCTGGCATAATGCTGTGCTTTACAAGTCTTATTTCTTAATGACTGGCAAATGCTGACCTATTGTTTTCTGAATCATCAAACACAGCTGGTATATTACGCTTTAATTCACAATCTCTGCAGGTAACAGTGGTTTCTATTCTATTACATTTGAATTTCTGTAGACTAGTCACAACATAATCAACAGTTTCCTCAATTCTATTTAAGTGTACATGGAGCATGTGTGCTGCCCAGAAGAGGTAGATATTTTAAGTAACTTAAATATTTTATTTTTTAATATTTAAAAAGAAAATTCAAACTGATTTTGTTAAATTGCTCTTTGATAGACTAATATCTTATGTAGTAAAGAGAATTAATGCCAAAGTTTTTGAAATGGGGATTCTCTGGTAATTTCATGCATGCAAAGATTCAAATAGTAAACCTCATGATATTAACACCACAGATATTGTAGGCATCAAATGAGAATATTTTACTAATAAATGTAGATATGAGACAAGCACTAACAACAGTGTTGGAGATTTTATCTTACCTAGTGACTCAGATGGTAAAGAATCTGCCTGCGATACAGGAGACCCACATTCAATCTCTGGGATTTCCACCCACTCCAGTGTTCTTTTCTGAAGAATTCCATGGACAAAGAAGCCTGGTGGGTTACAGTCCATGGAATCACAAAGATTCAGACTTGACTGAGGGACTAACACTTCACAGACACAATATTAACTCAGATTTCTGACTGATGGCTCTGCCATGACTTTATTAAGGCAGAAATAGCTGGATTAAATCAGTGCTATATTTAAGGCTCTTTGATGATAAGTGGGGCTTCCCAAGTGGCACTAGTGGTAAAGAAGCTGCCTGCCAATGCAGGAGACATGAGATGCAGGTTTGATCCCTATGTTGGGAAGATCCCTTGGAAGAGAGCATGGCAACCCACTCCAGCATTCTAACCTGGAGAATCCCTATGGACAGAGGAATCTGGAAGGCTATAGTCCATAGGTCGCAGAGTCAGACATAACTGAAGCAACTTAGCACCCATGCATGACTGCAAGTGACAGAAATCCAGCTCTAACAGGTATATGCAAAAAAGGGATTTTGGTTTATATAATATTTGTCATAATGACCTGTTTACACTACATCATAAATAGTCATAATAGTTCAGTGGCTTAAATTACAGTTAGATCTATCAGCTGAAACATTATCAGGAAACTTTCTCTTTACTTATCTATAGACCTTGCTGGATTGACTTCATTTTGAGGAGGGTGGGAAAGGTTAATCTTAGATTTTACAAGTTTTAAAACTTAGGAATTCACAAGGAAAAATCCTGAAAAGATCTTGGTATTCACACTAGTTCTCAAGGAAGCATTGTTCTTGGTTCTACTTCAGTTATATGTACTCCTGGTACATATACTTTACGAGGGGATAAAGGAGTTGTGGTCTGATAATGACAGTTAATGGTGATAGTTAATTTTATATGTAAATTTGGCTGGGTCATATTACCCAAATATTTGGTCAAACATTTTAATGGATATTTTGTGAGGGTTTTTTTTTTTTTTTTTCAGATGAGATTAATTCTTAAATCAGTGGACTTTGAATAAAGCAGAGTGCCCTCCATAATGTGAGTGGGCTTTATTCAATAAGCTGAAGTCTTAATAGAACAAAGACTGACCTCCCTGAGCAAAAATAATTCTGCCAGTAGACAGCCTTCAGGCTTGAACTGTTTAACCCTGAATCCTTCTTGTATCTCCAGACTGCTGGCTTACCCTGCACATTTGGACTTGCCTTCATAGTCACGTGAAATATGTTCCTTAAAATAATGTTAATTAACATTAAATATTAAATAATGTTAACATAAAAATTTAAAAATGTTCTTTAAAATAAATCTCTCTCTCTGTACACACTCACACATGCACATTTTATTTCTATTTCTTTGGAGAAGCGAACTATATAAATTGCCTATTTTCATAAAAAATACTATGCTTGATTGTTGCAAATAATTTAAAGTAAAGGACAGTTACTGAATAAATATGCAAAGAGCATACAACATAAAATAGATGTCTACTACATAATTCTAATTCAGCAAGTCACTACAGTGCCAAGATGATTAAAAGAACAACATATTCTTTAAAAAAAAAACTATATATTTCTAATAAGAAGGATGTTATAATCATTAAATAAAATTTGGAAAATTAAGAACTGCAGCAAAAAGAGGAAAACAACCCTACAATTTTCCAACCTAACAATTACCAATGATACCATCTGGTGAATTTTCATCTATTATTGTCTTTAGGTTTTTTGTATATAGTTATATTTGTACTTAATGACTACCTTTAGACAAGGTATTTGTCACAGAGAGGCTAAGTTTTCTGCAATGATTTGACTTTAAGAATCAATTAATGAAGTAACCACTATCAGAAATCTTGCCAGTTGAAGTGACAGAAGGAAAAAAAGATCTCTGCAGGGTCTTTTGCTGCTGCTGCTGCTGCTAAGTCGCTTTAGTCGTGTCCGACTCTGTGTGACCCCATAGACGGCAGCCCACCAGGATCCCCATCCCTGGGATTCTTCAGGCAATAACACCGGAGTGGGTTGCCATGTCCTTCTTCAGTGCATGAAAGTGAATAGTGAAAGTGAAGTCGCTCAGTCGTGTCCAACTCTCAGTGACCCCATGGACTGCAGCCCACCAGGCTCCTCCCTCCATGGGATTTTTCCAGGCAAGAATACTGGTACTCACATTCAAATACTCTGGCCAAACATTACTTGAGTATTTCCATCCACAAGTCTTTGGCCCAAACTGGTCATATAGTTCCAGTCAAAGACAAAGTTGTAGGAAGCATTTTTAAATAACAGTAAACCAGAAATTCTTATTAAATAGCACCAACAGCTTCCACAGTTCTTAATTGATTGGAGAATTATGATTATTAATTACAAGATTGACTGAAATATACAAGTTTCAGGAACTTAAGAGGATGTTTCTTAGTAACTCAGAACTTGTGACTTATTCATGATACATCTAGTATCTTAGCCTCCTCAGACAGGTTGTAACCGCATATTCAGATACTTGTTTGAAATAGTCTAACACTGGTGTCAGTCTGTAAATTTATATCATTTTTGTTAGGGCTGGACTTTGCATACAATTTATATGGTTTTTAGTACTATCTCTATAACCTATCTGATAAGCCGTAGTTACATGTTTTTTCAGAGTTAGAACTGGTGAAATGAAAGAAGGAGGGGGAAAGGAACATTACAGAAAAAAAAGTAAAATAAATAAAAAACAAAAGGGATTGGATGGAAACAGGAATACATAAATTCTGCTTTGAAATATATGTAAAGCTGTTTGGAAAGCAACTGGTGAGATGGAGAAAAGAAAACTTAAGGATTCTCAAATGCTCTTTTCTACTCTAAAGTAAAAATTGAGCTTATATGTTGCATGTTGTTTCTTAGATCTCTAATAAGAAATATTCTCCTTCCTTATCACATGGATAAAAAAACCATAAGGCTATGAAACTACCAGTATTCCCTGAATTTTTACTGTTCCAGAACAATAGCCTTTCAGAAATGTTAATTTCTTAATTTCATTTCTACCCATAATGTGTGGCTTAAAATTCTCACAGGACTACAGGGAAGGCTTACAGTCCTAACATTTTCCAGGCATATGGGTTTCAGAGCCAGAGACTGCATACATTATAGATGTTATAGATTTAGCATAATTAGAAAGATAATTATGATTATTACCTGGAATTATAAGCCATTAGTAAGGAGAACAGTTCAGTCTCCCAATATTTAATAAGAGTTCCAGGTGACACTAGTAGCAAAGAACGGGCCTGCCAATGAAAGATATATAAGAGATCCAGATTTGATCCTTGGTTCATGAAAATTCCTTGGAGGAGAGCATGGCAGCCCATTCCAGTATTCTTGTCTGAAAATTCCCATGGACAGTGCAGCCTGGCAGGCTATAGTCCATAGGGTCGTGAAGAGTTGGACATGACTAAAATAACTTAGCACACCATGATGGAAACCAGAATAATTTCACTGTTTAGATTCCACCATTCATAATACTACCAGAGCTATAGTTTGTGACTTTACTGCTTAAAGATTTTCAGTAACTTCTTGGTACTTCAAGTACTAATATAAACTCAAAAGAGGTGACATTTTGAAACTGTAATTATTTGGCCTTAATTTATTTTCCACTATTTTATTTTGCACAGAAAGTTCTCAGATAAATATACTAATATGCATCAAAATGGCCCAGAATTTTTCTACCTGAAAATTTCAAGAATATCCTTCCTACATTCTTGAGTAACCCTAATGTCTGGCCTCAAGTACCACCTTCTTTAGGAAGTAGTCGTTAAATGTCCATCATGACCCTGGATGAGGTAGTTATTTCTTTCTCCATGCTCAGAAATATTTGATGTGCTACCCTCCTTCTCATATTTAATGTTCTACTAGAGCTGTTTATCTGAGTTTCTACATCTACATGTAGCTCTCCATTTATTGTTTCGGTACTGACACTGAATACCTTGCTTGCTCTGCCTCCATTGGTTAATTTATAGATTTGTAGATGAGGTAAGCTGATTAGAGTAATTATTCAGTGACCTCACCTAACTGGAGTGTAGAGAAAGTGTACTTGAGTAGGTGATACCAAAGAACATAAACCAAAGTGAAATAACTGATGATTCTGATAATTATTTTTAAAGTGATTTATCTGTAATTATACAGGGTGTTAGAATAGAAGCCTATTTGAACAGGTTTCTTACTCTCAGACATACACACAAACACATGTTTCACACATATATGTTACATACACATATATGTTACATACACATATATGTTACACACACATATGTATCAGATCAGTTCAGTTGCTCAGTCTTGTCCGACTCTTTGCAACCCCATGAATCGCAGCACGCCAGGCCTCCCTGTCCATCACCAACTCCTGGAGTTTACTCAGACTCACGTCCATCAAGTCAGTGATGTCATCCAGCCATCTCATCCTCTGTCGTCCCCTTCTCCTCCTGCCCCCAATCCCTCCCAGCATCAGAGTCTTTTCCAATGAGTTAACTCTTCTCATGAGGTGGCCAAAGTACTGGAGCTTCAGCTTTAGCATCATTCCTTCCAAAGAAATCCCAGGGCTGGTCACCTTCAGAATGGACTGGTTGGATTTCCTTGTAGTCCAAGGGACTCTCAAGAGTCTTCTTCAATACCACAGTTCAAAAGCATCAATTCTTTGGCTCTCAGCCTTCCTCATAGTCCAATTTTCACATCCATACATGACTACTGGAAAAATCATGGCCTTGACTAGATGGACCTTAGTTGGCAAAGTAATATCTCTGCTTTTGAATATTCTTTCTAGGTTGGTCATAATTTTTCTTCCAAGGAGTAAGCGTCTTTTAATTTCATGGCTGCAGTCACCATCTGCAGTGATTTTGGAGCCCCCCAAAAATAAAGTCTGACACTGTTTCCCCGTCTATTTCCCATGAAGTGATGGGACTGGATGCCATGATCTTCGTTTTCTGAATGTTGAGCTTTAAGCCAGCTTTTTCACTCTCCTCTTTCACTTTCATCAAGATTCTCTTTAGTTCCTCTTCACTTTCTGCCATAAGGGTGGTGTCATCTGCATATCTGAGGTGACTGATATTTCTCCTGGCAATCTTGATTCCAGCTTGTGTTTCTTCCAGTCCAGCGTTTCTCATGATGTACTCTGCATAGAAGTTAAATAAGCAGGGTGACAATATACAGCCTTGACGTACTCCTTTTTCTATTTGGAACCAGTCTGTTGTTCCATGTCCAGTTCTAACTCTTGCTTNTGCATGTAAGTTAAGTAAGCAGGGTGACAATATACAGCCTTGACATACTCCTTTTCCTATTTGGAACCAGTCTCTTGTTCCGTGTCCAATTCTAACTGTTGCTTCCTGACCTGCACACAAATTTCTCAAGAGGCAGTTGAGATGGTCTGGTATTCCCATCTCTTTCAGAATTTTCCACAGTTTCTTGTGGTCCATACAATCAAAGGCTTTGGCATAGTCAATGAAGCAGAAGTAGATATTTTTCTAGAATTCTCTTGCGTTTTCAATGATCCATCGGATGTTGGCAATTTGATCTCTGGTTCCTCTGCCTTTTCTAAAACCAGCTTGAACATCTGGAAGTTCACGGTTCACGTATTGCTGAAGCCTGGCTTGGACAATTTTGAGCATTACTTTACTAGCATGTGAGATGAGTGCAATTGTGCGGTAGTTTGAGCATTCTTTGGCATTGCTTTTCTTTGGGATTGTAATGAAAACTGACCTTTTCCAGTCCTGTGGCCACTGCTGAGTTTTCCAAATTTGCTGGCATATTGAGTGCAGCATTTTCATAGCATCACCTTTTAGGATTTGAAATAGCTCAACTGGAATTCCATCACCTCCACTAGTTTTGTTCGTAGTGATGCTTCCTAAGCCCCACTCGACTTCACATTCCAGAATGTCTGGCTCTAGGCTGGTGATCACATGATTGTGACTATCTGGGTTGTGAAGATCTTTTTTGTATAATTCTTCTGTGTATTCTTGCCACCTCTTCTTAATATCTTCTGCTTCTGTTAGGTCCATACCATTTCTATCCTTTATAGTGCCCATCTTTGCATGAAATGTTCCCTTGGTATCTCTAATTTTCTTGAGATCTCTAGTCTTTCCCGTTCTGTTGTTTTCCTCTATTTCTTGCATTGGTCGCTGAGGAAGGCTTCCTCATCTCTCCTTGCTATTCTTTGGAACTCTGCATTCAAATGGTATATCTTTCCTTTTCTTTTTGCCTTACACTTTGCTTTGGATTTCCCTGGTGGCTCAGATGGTAAAGTCTATGTCTATAATGCGGGAGACCCAAGTTCAAGCCCTGGGTCAGGAAGATCTCCTGGAGAAGGAAATGACAACCCACTCCAGTATTGTTGCCTGGAAAATCCCATGGATGGAAGAGCCTGAGCCTGGTACGCTTCTCTGTCCATGGGGTCACAAAGAGTTGGACACAACTGAGTGACTTCACTTTTTCTCTTCTATTCACAGCAATTTGTAAGGCCTCCTCAGACAATCATTTTGCCTTTTTGCATTTCCTTTTCTTGGGGATGGTCTTGATCCTTGCCTCCTGTACAATGTCACGAACCTCTGTCCATATTTCTTCAGGCCCTTTGTCTATCAGATCTAATCCCTTGAATCTATTTGTCACTTCATGTATAATCATAAGGGATTTGACTTAGGTCATACCTGAATGGTCTAGTGGTTTTCTTCAATTTAAGGTTCAAGTTAATGTTCTTTTATTTTTGCTTATAGATGTCCAATTGTTCAAGCACCATTTGTTGAGAAGACTATTCTTCCTTCATTGAATTGCTTTTGCATATTTGTAAAAACAAATCAGTTTGGTGTATTTATTTTCTTTCTGGGTTCTATCTTGTTCTGTCGATCTATATGTCTATTCCCCTACCAATATCACACTGTCTTTATTACTGTGGCTATACAGTATGTTAACATCAGGTAGAGGTATAATTCCCACTTTATTCCTGTTTTTCAAAATGTAGCTATTCTAGTTCCTTTGCCTTTCCATACAACTTTTTTTTTCCGTTTCTCTGAAGTTTAATAAAAATTACAAAAAGGATTTTACTCCACAATTACAGTTTGATGAATTTTGTATTGTAAATTGCTAAACAATTTTCTGTCTTCTTACAACTCCTAGATAATGTACTCTTGGAGCTTAATATTTTAGTTCTGTTTTGACATTATGTCTGGGATTTTCTAGTTTGCTTCTAAACCTGGAGAGAAAATCCTAGGCATGTCTTTGTGTATGCACAAACACAGCAACTGGGTTGTTCTTTTCCCCATCAATTACCCCATTCTACCTCCATGCTCAGAAAAAGCCACGAGGGTGGAGAAGATTTATGTAGCATACAGTTTCACTTTTTCCTATCATTCTTGCTGGGCCACAAAATTATCATTATCAGAGAGAGTGAGATTAAGAGTATCTGTTCCTTTAGAATTTGCCTGAGGTTTTCTAACGTGAAAAACCTAACTACAGGTGGAATGTAATACACTAGCCTTCTTTTAGTTGCTGCTGCTGCTAAGTCACGTCAGTTGTGTCTGACTCTGTGCAGCCCTATAGATGGCAACCCAACAGGCTCCCCCATCCCTGGGATTCTCCAGGCAAGAACACTGGAGTGGGCTGCCATTTCCTTCTCCAATGCATGAAAGTGAAAAGCAAAAAGTGAAGTTGCTCAGTTGTGTCCGACTCTTAGCAAACCCATGGACTGCAGCCCACCAGGCTCCTCTGTCCATGGGATTCTCCAGGCAAGAGTACTGGAGTGGGGTGCCATTGCCTTCTCCCTCCATATAACTTTTAGAATAAGCTTGTTCATATCTACACAAAAATCTTTCTGGGATTTTGATGGGAATTGTGTTAAGCCTGTATGTCAACTTAGAAATAATTGATACTTTTACTATATTGTCTGCCCATTCATGAACACAGCATATCTCTCCATTTATTTAAATCCTTGATTTCTTTCATCCATATTAAAAATTTTTTAAGCATATAGATTATTTACATGATTTTTTTAGATTTGTACCTGGGTGGGGCTATTTTTGGTATTGATTTTAGGTGGTATTCTTTTTCAGTTTCCATATGCTTATTGCTAGTATACAGAAAGATTGATTTCGGGGTATTCACCTAATACTCTGCAAACTTGTTGAACTCATTGGTTTTAGAAGTTCTTTTTTTTTTTTTTTTTTTGGTAGATTCCTTGGGATTTTTTATGTAGAAAATCATTCCATCTGCAAATAGGAATGGTTTCCATTCTTTTTTTTTTTCATTGGTTTATGCAACTTTATTGAAGAAAAATAAATCAATTACTAGCAGAGCTATTAGTTGATCACTCNCAACAGTATATACAAAAAACAGCCTTGCGTTTACAAAAGATTGTTTCCCATACTGATTAATCCAGGCAGCTAACTCATTGGTTTATGCAACTTTATTGAAGAAAAATAAATCAATTACTAGCAGAGCTATTAGTTGATCACTCATCCATTGACAACTTGCATCATTTATTCAGTGCTATATTAAACAGTGTATTGGAAGATAGATTAACTAATAGCTCCAAGCCTCCTAACAATTTAAATGAAAATTACAAAATGTTTTGAGACCCTATTTTGGAATACAAAGGGTGTTTGACTTCCAATTTCCATTCTCTGTAGAACAAGAACAGGTCATTCCTTTATTGACATGCATAAAATACATCACATTTTCTGTTCTGCTGATGCTATAAATTCAATACCAATTCTCCAGCCATATCAGTTATGAGCATAAAGTATATCATGTAACCTCAAATGTCTAACGGTGGAAGGCTTAAACAAGAATGGATGCTGCTAGAATAATGCTGCTTCCTTTGATGGGACAACTCAGCATCCATTTCCCTCCCTCTCAGATGATTCTTCAGCATGTTAGAGCAGTGAGGAATGGTTTAGTCTCATAACCAAGTTAGAGTGAAGACATTGGCCACATAATACACATGCTCCGTTTTTTTTTTTTAAATTCTGAATCTTGGGCAACTGTTCTCTTGTAACTACTTTACAGTTTCTAAAAGCAGTTATTGTCCAAAGCTGGAAGAACTTAAGTCTTCTCAGATGAGCATGTGAATGAATGGAGGGAGGTAAACAAAAAATAAAATTAAAAAAGATGAGGTCTGATAGGGGAGCAGCCGGATAAGAAAATCAAAAAAGGAACAGTAATTTAAAGTTTATTCCAGCTATAATGCAGGTTATTCTGACTTTAAGGTAGCATCACATGGCATACTTCTGAGTCCATTCCCGAGATATTCTGTTGTACCTGTAAATAAAAAAGATGTTATTTAAAAATTTAAAATATTTCTTAATACTTAAAAGGTAAGGAAAGAGTATTTTACTTCTAGACTTATCATGGAGTCATCTTAATGGCTACAATTAGGATAAAGCCAACAAGGAAGAAAAGCACTGGTACTCAAAGCACTGTAGGAAATAAGACCCTTATGCTTCAATACAGTGTCCTAATCACGGAAAGGAATACTTTAACATATAGACAGGCTAGCAAAAATCAAAGACCTTTTTTCTCTCCTACTACTGAGCTAATGGTCTATTAGAAATTTTACAGTTAGTATACATTCCAACAAAAACCTTTTTTTACAATTTGCCATGGACCTATTATCAGAATAGTGCACTTATCTGTAGATCTATAAAAACTCCCATGAAAGCCAGAATGAGCAATGAACTAATAAACATTTCTATCTGAATCCTGGACTTCATGATAATTTACTTCACCCTGGATATTACCTAAAAGAGAAAATGCCTTTGAGATTTCAGCACAGGTAGAAGATTAAGACACTGGGGAAGATGATAAAAAAGCAGTAATTTTCAAGGAGGTGGGCTGTGAGTTTTATGTGCTAATCAAAATCACCTGTTACTTTTAAAGGGTAGTGATTGGCAATTAACAAAGCCCACTTGAGACCTGATGGATGAAACCACTAAGGAGTACAAGTGGGGGCATCTTTATTTAAAATGATCAACAGGTAATTCATACACAAGCAAGGATATTTACTGCTGAGGAAGATCACTAATACTGATAAAGTGCTATCAATTTCTCCCTGTATTACTACCATGCCATAGGCTACTTACCAGAACAAAAATTATAGTGATAACCTTAAGAAAGGAATATCTACAAGGATATAGGAGAACTGATTCATATTTACAATTTGACCTCTATAAAAATATTAACTTCGTTTCAAACCAAGAACCAAACATAGTTCAACCATTTTTCTAACTTTAAGTTCTTTTTCTACCCACTCGTGGTTACCTCACTTAAGGATACCTCTCATAAAGCCAGCACTTTAAAACAAAGGTTTCATTTAGCATACAGGTAGCCACAAAGTATAGCTGACACTAATGCATGCTTGTCAGTAATGAACATTTAGTACAGACAGTGAGGCTTCAAAAAGTGTTTATCCCTTACATTATTATCTCTTGGCAAAATTTTAACTAAGTCACCACATTCCATATAGTATTGAAGTTTAAAATATACCAATTTTAAAAGTTAAAATTTAAATGCTATAGTAGTTTGAAAAAGATACTAAAATTTTCATTTCTTACTGGTGCTATATAAACTCTGCTTTGCCATGCAAATACTCTCAAGCAATAATGACTGCTGGGTATACTTTCACACTAAACAAGAGATCAAGCAGTTAAGTGTACAGTTTTCAGAAACTGCCGCATCAGTTACCTTTTGTTAGTTAATACAGTGCCTTAACGCATGCAGCACTCATGTGCTGGCAGTACCATGAATAAGCGCACCATATTGTGCAGATACTCTTACCCTACAACATAGCGTATTTCTCTGTCCACTCTCTTGCTAACCTATTGTACCTAATTGAACAAGTATACTGAGCATTAATTATAACATACGGAAATTATAATGGTAAAGTTGTACATAAATTCAATATATAAAATATTTAGACCAAATTTTTACAACAGTACCAATATTTTCTGTTTTAAATGTGATTGGAGTGAAGAAAAAATGCCTTTCTTCCTCAAACTTAAAAGTGACAAACTGCTGAACATGTTAGAAAAAGAAAACATAACCTAGTAAATTAAAAACAACAACAACAACAAAAAGCCAATCACATTTCAATAACTAGCTTCTGCACATTTCAACTACCATCTTACCAGAAATAAGCGTCAAGTCTCCTTGGCATCATGCCATAACTTACAGCAAAGTATGTAATACTAATTCATTAAGAGAAGCCACTTTTTATGTTGTTTTCTCAAATTACTACATACTTACTTATCTCTGTCTGTTTTATAGATCCGTGCAATCTCTGGCACTAGGGGGTCATCTGGGTTTGGATCACATAGCAGTGAACAAATGGATAAAAGAACTGAAAGAAAACAAACGTCTGTTACCCACCACTAGGAATTTGGTTGAATAAAAGTATTTAAAAACAAATATAATATAAACCTGAATCCTCAAAAGAGGATTAGTTTCTATCTTAATTTCCTTAAGACAAAGCTTTACAGAGATTTTGATTCATAGAAGACAAGTTCCTGGTAGTTTACTAAATACAAAAATCTGCCAAATTCAGAAGTTCTGAGTGAAATGTGAAATGATGCCGTATTAACTTATATTACCTTTTGCTATGCCACATTGAATGCGGGAACTCCTGACCAGGGACTGAACTTGTATCCTCTACAGTGGAAGTGTGGAGTCCTAACCACTGGACCACCAGGGACTTCTCTATATGAACCCTGTCTCTTATACACATCTTGTTAGTTAATACAGTGCNTAACTTATATTACCTTTTGCTATGCCACATTGAATGCGGGAACTCCTGACCAGGGACTGAACTTGTATCCTCTACAGTGGAAGTGTGGAGTCCTAACCACTGGACCACCAGGGACTTCTCTATATGAACCTTCTGAAATAGTGAAGTGGAGTTTCTTGGTAATAGCTGGAGGGAGGTGGGGGGTGGTGGTGGGGACTTCGAATAAGAGTACAACTGTGCAATATATGCTTAGGTGTTTAGCTTGATAAAATAATCCATTTTCTGTCCTACTCTCGGGGGAGTTTCACAAAAACACAAAACTGCCCCAATGACTACAGGTTTAATCTCCCAGAATTTATAAGGTAGAGACCATATCCAAGAATTTTGGTTAAATTAAAAAGAAAAAAAAAAAATCAAGATCTACTACTGAGTAGTTCTTCAGCTACAGCTCTCACTCTGACCTATTCAAAACATTAACTTAAAAGATGTAAAGCATCATTAGGAATATATATCTAGTTCATTGTGAATATGAATTATGTGCCACTGTACAAAGTTTTATAGAAAGTTTATGATATAAAAGCTTAATGTGGTTATGACAATCTTTGAAGATAATAGCAATACCATGAAAAAAAAAAAACATTATTATAGAAAACAGAACTTTAAACTCAAGTGCAGGATCAGAAATAAAACTAAATCTGCATTTACAGAAACAGTGTTCAATATTACAGTGCATTCCCAATGATGGTAAAACCAAACAAACCTGGAAAATAGTATTAAAGTCTTCTTCATACCAGGTGCCTGGTGTTAAGAGAAAAGAAAAGACCTGAAAAGAAACTTGAATGTATCCAGCAGGGGGTAAAAAAATGGGCCTAAAATAATGCTGCACCTAAAAGAACGACAGCAGCATTTACCCAAATTGTCCCCACTCCCCGCACAAAAGTGTCTCTGATTAATCAAAAAAAATCCTGGGAATGCTAGACAGTCCCTTCAAAGATTCAAATGCACTGTACAAGGACACAAAAGGCTTGATGTCCTGACTTAACAAATGAACAAACAAAACCTACTTCACTTTGCATTTACCACACTTCTAAAAATAAAACTTTTTGTAAAACACTATTAACTATTTCAAGAAATAATCTGGGGAATGCTACATTAAGTATTCAGCCAAAAAATGAGAATGCTTTGAGTTAGCTGCTATCCTCAAATATGTGAAATACAGTCATAATTAGCAATATTAAAAACTCATTCTGTGTACTAAGGAATGCTAATAAGCCAGCATCAAAAACTTAAAATCACTAGAAGGCAGACTTCCTTCTCATTAAGTAGCTTTGTGGTAGGTGATTTTTATTTGTGGGATAAAAGTGGCATAGAAGCCACCAGAGTTGTTTGAAAGAGATGGAGAGATATTCCATATGGAACATCAATGTGGAAACCAGACAACGTATTAAAAATGCCACACAACAGATCCCTATTAAAGTAGAAGAGCAGAATTTATCTAGAGACCTTTCCCAAGACTATGCATTTTAGACTATTATTTGATAGGAAACAACCTACCATGATACATGAAAACGTAACTAAAGGTTTCTTAAAAAGATTTTTTTATCTAAAAAATAAGAAACACAGGAAAATGAAATCAGAATTTTCCCATAAGAAACCTCAAGTTCAAAAGCTGTTAACTTTAGGTATACCATTTTTGCTAAATGGCAACAAGTGAGTGAGATGTACAAGTGGCTTGGGATTGAAAAATATACTAAGAAAGCTATTAAATGCTGCTATTGTTATTTGCAAATAATGCCCCCCTCCATCTGAATGTTAACTTCTTCCCACAAAATCTTTAATCAACACTGCTAAAAGCAAAAAGGATGTAACTTGTTCCTTTCCCCATCTTTATCAAAAAGCTGGCATTATAAAAATAGTTAGATAAGTCAGTTCAAAAATGAAACTACTTTAACTATTAGAAAAATCAAAGCCGCTAGTATTTTACCTTTAGAAATAGTTAAAGCAGGAGACCACTGTGATCTTAGAATATCAAGACAAATGCTGCCATTACTGTTAATATTTGGATGATAAATTCTTGTTGTAAATGCAACCTAAAATAAAAAAACAACTTTATTTTTCCCAAATAAAAACAAGCATTGTAAACTTTGGCAAAAAACTGTAGCTACACTTAAAATAGTTAAAAATTTTAAAAATCTAATTGCTAAAAGTTATACACATAAAAGCATCTATATTCTGACGAAGATCCTTCAGGGGCTTCTTTTTAATTAAAATGGAAAATATAACCATGTGGCAAAAATTCTATTATCAGTGATATGGTGGGTTGTTCTGAAACTTTTGGCCCTACACAGCATGAGTATCAAAGGAGCAACTTGAAGGGAATTTAGGATTCACTAACAAATTAGAAACTTTCCGATGTAGACCAAAGCATACAGACTAGCTCATTTAAGGCATCAAGGTACAAAAGCATGTATTAGAACCTCCATTTCCAACTGTACATAAAACACACGTTTGAATATCATAAAGTATTTTCATTTAAAGTAACTGTCATATTGTACCTGTAACAATTGTGAAGATAGTTTGTGTGTGCCAACTCAAAGTCCAAAATATATCGTAGTCTTAAATCCCAACACAAATAATGGAATATTTTTTAGCAACATGTGAAAACGCACAATGAAGGTTAGTATTTGGAAGGTTAGTATTTAAGACACTAGAGTAACTGATCCAAATCTGTATAAGCACAATAAAGTGAGAAAAATGCTTCCACATGGTATATTTATTTGAGCCTTGCAACATAAAGGACAAGGCAATTCTTAACTCCCAGTTACAAAGTTCAAATCCAGGTTTAGCTCTTCTTTTAACTAAAGCTAATAGTTAGCATTCAACATCAGTGATTTATTTCAGTATATACATTCAAGCCCCAATTATTCTTATTCATTATACACTCACAGTAGTTTAGCCTTAACTTATGCAGAACCCTATGTCTAGGAATGTTCTATTCCTCTGAATAAAATGCAAATCTTTACTCACAGACTTCGGGGTGGGGGGAATACTTGCCTTAGGTGGTTTGAAGGGGTAGTCTGTAGGAAAATGAATTGTCAAAAAGAATACACCGCCTTGATATGGGCTGTCATTCTGTGAAAAGAAAAATATGCTTAACTCTGCTATTTAAAATGACTGCTAAGTAATTCATGTTAACATTTATCTGCTAAGCATTTCTCTAATATGAAGCAAAACTACCTATTTACACAAAAATAGTCTAAATTATTCCATGATAAAGTTCTTATTAGTGAAAAACCACAATATTTGCTATAGAATAAAGAATCGCAATTTAGATCCTATTTTACATGAAGTCAAAGAATTTTAGAAAAACTATTCAGAAACACAAGGTTCTAGATCCTAATTCTCATAAAGTACAGTTAACAATGAAGTCTACATAATGTATCAAATTATAATCTGAAAACAAAGCTTACATCTATTTGTTGAGTATTTCTTCTAATGACAGTCACATATACACAAACAACTTTGTACCTTAACAGGCTATTCTGGTCACTGGTAAACCAGAAATTTATCCCTTGTAGGTAAACATTAACTCCCTTCAATAGGGGAGGTAGAATAGAAACAGAGGAAGTTTCTAAGAAGTTTAGTTCCCAATTGGCCCCTCAAAATTCTCATTTAATAAAACCATGACAGTCTTGTCTTCAAAATCACACCACAAAATTCTTTATAGTAAGTCAATACATAAAATTACTAGATTTGGAAAACCTGGGATGTTTGCTTTGCACACTTGAAACAGAAGATATAAAATTTCAAGCTACAGCAGTACTTTTTCTCCTTAAATGTTTTGCTCATTGTAATTTGAGTATGAAAAACTCCTCAGTAAATAAATATCATATAACATTAGTATGAAGTAACATTTGGGAGAAACTTATTAGTATTCCACATTTAATTTAACCAATACCAAGAAAAAGATAACTGTTGCCATTTCATGAGTAAATAAAATAGGACTTAAACATAGCAAAGAAGGAAAAGAAGGTGATGTGGTCAAGGATTTTAAGGTCCAAGAGTTTTTTTTAAAAAATGGAATTGTGTAATTGCCTCTGGATATGCAGAGTCAACTTGGAAATATGTTTGAAAATCTGCAGTAATTATATTATCAATACCCATTCCTCTCCATTTGAGTGAGGATGTATACAGAGCTATCTTGAACCTTTTATTGTACTATGTCCACTCCTTATGCGAGGCAAATAACCTTCACGGGGCTGACACGGTAGTACAGCTCATTAATCCCACCCCTCTGTGAAATTATTAAACGTTAGTTGAATTACTAACTCCATTCTATTTCCTAGGTAAGTGAAAGGGACACAGAATAATTTCTCATCTTGCCAAATCTACAGTCTGGTAGACATATAGTGAAATTTTATAGCTATTATGAAGAAATGAGAAAGGGTATATACCTGGGGTTTAAAGGAAAATGGTCAGTTTACTGATGATCAAGTGAAAAGATACATATTTAATGGGAGAACTACTATTTAAACGTCTTTCCTACTTCCAAGTCCCTCTGTTTCATAATGCCTACAAAACTCTAATTCAAGAAAATTAAGACTGCAAAATAGCATCTGATAAGTACAGAAAAATCAAAGACACAAGAATGTGATCCAAATTAACATATCACTAAATAATGGCTATTAGAAATAGATGCTTCAAATAGCATACACTTTTATAAAATAGGCTCATATGGAAGATACCTTTTTACCGAGTACAGTTAACAATTTAAGGGTAAACTGTTTTAATGAAAACATGTTTTCATTAAGCTTAATTTCAAAAATTCTGTTTAAGCTTTCATTCCAAGTTTCATACAATCAAGCACTACATCTGACTGCTTCTTAAAGGTAGTCTAACAATAGATTTAGTCAAAATCAAATTTCATCTCACTTGTTCAAGGAAAAAAAACAACTTAACAGAATGAAAGTATTTCAGTGTTACAAATTAACACCAAAACTCCAGCAAAGAGTAAAAACCATACATGATCTAAAGGTAACCAAAATACATCACCTAAAAACTAAGGCTCTACATTTGAATTTACCACAAATCAAACAAATATACCAAGAAAAACAAAAAGGTTTGATAAACAAATCGAGCCAATCCTAGAAATGAAGAATTCATAACGGATCTCTTCTTTAGAAACCTTCTACCCTGGTTTTGCTACAATTAGTCCAAATTCCAAACTGCTCCTCCCTCAGTGTCTGTCTGTACTCTTCCCCTAAGGCAACTATGATATTCTGCTTCTATCTCCTGTCCCACACTTATTTTGGTAATTCTAGGATCTATCTTTAGTGTAGTTATTCCTTCTAGGACATATTTTCAAATGCCTATTTAATATGTTCTACTTGGATGTCTCAAAAACTGAAACCACAATAGTCAAGCCACAAACTAGGATCTCATCACTGATTCTTTCCCATCTTCTCATAGTAGATACCAAATCTCAAAAATCCTTAATAGTCTTCTGAACTGCATTCCTCTCCTTTATATCCACTGCTTTAGCTCAAAATCTTACTAACTTTTGTCTATATTATGGCAATGGTTTACTACTGGTATTCCTGGCTTCACTCTGGTTTCTCCCTCCAATTTATGCCTCACCCTAATGCTGAAGTGGTCCTATGCTTTAACAATCTGGTTTCCAACAATCTAGTCTCATCTTTCACCTCCTCTCCAGAATACATTTCTTACTGGACAGTAAATAATGCTTCACATTTCCTTTTTCTCATATTTCTTTCCCCTACACTTGGAATATTCTTCCTTACCCACAGGATCTTACTATACTGTACAGTCCCTCTTATGCTTAAATGTTTTTTAAAAGGTAAATAATACAGTCCTCCCTTGAGTCCAAACTGCTGGCTGCCCTTTTAAAATACCTTGGCTCTGTATAGTTACTATTATTCAACAAAAATTTAACATTTAATTTTCCTCTTACACTATACAGCTCCTTAAAGAGTAAGGTACTAAAGATGAGTTTTCATGTATTATTAGCCTTTGCAGGAAAAATGTAATAGTCAACATAAACTGAAAAATTCACCCCTGTGTAACAATAAAACATTTCATATGGACCAAATATTTCACTTCAGATAGTTTTTGTAGCTGATTCTGCTCAGGTTGCCAACAATTATATTATTCCCATGCACAGTATGTGAATAGCTATTTATCTTAGATTAGGTGGAATGGAAGTTAGTGTGGTTCTCAAAATAATTTCAAAATTCCTTCTAACAGCTCCATTTCCAATTTTAAAAAGCAAGCACAGAAATATCAGAAATAGGTAAGGGAATTAAGCTTCTTCTCACTGCATCAATTTGTTACAGAAATTTCCCTTAGTACAAAACAACCAACAAAATTTAAACACCACGTAACTAGCAATGGTCTGTCAATTCTTTCAAAGCTTTATTTATCAGCATGCCTGATCTAAAGTATCTTGTCTTCAGAAAGAATAAGGTAACACAAGTTTTAAGAATCATGCATTTTTGCTCAATCATCAAGATTACTTCCTTACTATAATCCACCAAAATCCAATAGTAACTCTACTGACAAAATTATCTAATCAAACTGTGATGTTTTGTCACAAAGATGCAGGCAAAAGTCAAAGTAACAGGGTTTGTTTCGTTGATATACTTAATAGTAAGGGTAACTGTTAACC
Source organism: Neotragus moschatus (assembly GCA_006410615.1). NCBI lineage: Eukaryota > Metazoa > Chordata > Mammalia > Artiodactyla > Bovidae > Neotragus > Neotragus moschatus. Next base: position 459,658 of record SJYA01000925.1, on the reverse strand, counting down.
ACGTACAAGCTGACATCGAAACTTAGGTGCTTACTTATAAAGCACAATTAAGATCTGCATTTTGGGTGAGTTTTTATAACTTTTGACTCATTCCTGAAATTGTCCAACAATGAGAATTAACTTCTGTAGAAAACCAGTAAGTCTCAGAGGCTAATGTTACTAAAGCAGAACTATGCTGCTGCTGCTGCTAAGTAGCTTCAGTCATGTACAACTCTGTGTAATCCCAGAGATGGCAGCCCATCAGGCTCCCCCGTCCCTGGGATTCTCCAGGCAAGAACACTGGAGTGGGCTGCCATTTCCTTCTCCAATGCATGAAAGTGAAAAGTGAAAGTGAAGTCACTCAGTCATATCCAACTCCTAGAGACCCCATGGACTGCAGCCTACAAGGCTCCTCTGTCCATGGGATTTGTCAGGCAAGACTACTGGAGTGGGTTGCCATTGCCTTCTCCAGAACTGCTATTATGGTATAATTTTTCCTCTTGTTAATCAGGTGTAGAATTCTGAAAAGAAAATATTTGTTTTTGAAAGGAGAAAATTGCTATCCTTTATATTAACAGGTTGCTGGAAAAAAAAATTAGCAAAGAATAGCCATAATCTGAAATATATATATGAGATAAATGAAAAATGTTTCCTGAAAATAAAAGTAAATTAAACAGCCAAAAATTTTTCAGGATAAGCAATCTCCTATTCTATGGAAGACTACTAATGAGCTCCTCAATTATGCTTCACTTTGACTTATTAAAAGTGAACTTTTGGAAGGGAATAAATAAAAAAGCTGTTTCAAAAATCAAGCAGAAAAATATAACACTGGTTTAAAAGAACTGGTTTATTACACACACCATCCAATCACAAGTCTTGACTACTGATTCTTTCATGCTTTATTAGTACTGACAACTCATTTTCATGAGAGTATCTTAAAGCACCTCTGAATCAAAGATGAGTTTTATTTGGTTCAGATATGGCAAAGCATTGTACTGAATTCTGTGCTTTGAAAACTGGTGATCTATAGTGGGAAAATTCTATAAGTTGCAAATTTAAGTGCTGAAGTGGACTTGGTAGAAACTGTTGGCAGATACACACATCTCATATTAAAAAAAGGAAGCAGTTGCTATTCCATCCTCAGCCTAGTCAGGAGGTTTTTATGCAAAGACTGTCAACTTTTAAAACACTGTGTGGGTCAGGAATTCTCTGGTTGTTGAGTGGTTAAGACATAGTACTTCCACTGCATGAGGCATGGGTTCGATCCCTAGCTGGGGAAATCATAAAATCCCACAAGTCATGCGGTGTGGATAAAAAATAAAACACTGTCAAACTGGGTCAGCCATGAGTCACATAAATATGTATATTTAAAGGTGGTGGGAAGCACAGATCAGTGGCAGATCACAGTTTTGTTACCAATTAGACAAAAGCAAGCACTTAAAACAGTAAAAATATATCTGAAGGTAACTGGAAACAATCCTGACTGTAGTTTTCATTAGGATAATCCAGACATACTTTAAACTATTAAAAATATCCCCTTCCAACTTGTTTATAATCAGAACTGTTAAATAAACATGTGCTAATCCAACCCACCCTCTGGCTAACTTTTCAAGGGTATTTCCTCTTTTATAATTATGAACTACTTACTATTAACTATTATCACACCTAGTACATTATTGCCATTTCTATTGAAATTAATACCAAAAGGGGTAAGAAAGCAGAAAATTCAGTAACAAACACACAATTCAGAACAGAAATCCTATGTGCCTTCCAAGTTAAAAAAATGTTAAGTATTGTGCAAGATACAGTCTTACCCCAAGATGTTTTACTGCGCTCTAATTCTGTGAAATTCTTAGATGGTATCCATAATTCTGAATATTCAATTATCCAGCAATACAGTTTCTTATCTACCCAGGATAGAAAGGAATTTTGCTGTATTCAAAATATCACTTTCTACCTAAACATATTCAAATTTTATATGAAACTAAAGTTCTAGAAAAACTCAAAATATCAAAATAATACAATTAAGCTAGATTTTAGGCAGTTACACATTCAGAGTCTCTGAGTAACACCATGATATGGTCAGAAAACTAATTGGCTCTGTAAATCAGGAAGCTCTGTGACAATACTTTACATTGCTATGAGGGAAAATTAGAAAAGATATTTGACAGGTCACAGAAATGCTAAACATAGAACCCAGGGAATACTGTACTTAACAAATGACTAGTTTCTTTCAAAAGCAATACAATTATGGCATATCCCAAATAGAATTACAATGTAATGAAATAAAGCTATGAAGAGTTAGTTAAAAATTACAAACTAGATTAATGCTGCATTTTTAATTAAATTTTTGCTTTTAATTATCAGTACTTACAGGTCCCATAATTGTGGCTTGCCAATGAAACACTAGAAAAAGAAAATACTCTTGTTATTGTCTAAAAATACACAAGCTTTTTTGAAACTAATGATAAAAAATCAACTTGAAAATTACTTACTGTCATCCCCAACTGGACCTGCAGAACATTGTGCTGGAGGGTCACGGGCCAAATCACTAAGTTCCTACACCAAGATAGAAAATACAGGGTCATAAGACGGTAACAGAAAGAGTCATCTGCTTTGTTATTTTCACACCATTCTTTAAGGGACATACAATCACAATTCATATCAACAATGCATTCCGTAAGAAAACAAACATAACCTACCCTAGTCCAGCTTCCAGGACACACTAGGCATAGTCATTTTATGGGCACACACCAGAACAACCATCTTGGCCAAGGGTTCATGAAAGCATACACACATACAGATACGAATTTTCATTACAGGCATACCTTGTTTTGTTGTATGCCATGGATACTGCATGCGGGTTGGGAGGGTGCTTTGTTTTTAAACAAACTGAAGGTTTGTGGCTATCTGGGCCCTTTTTATAAAAGCACTTGCTCATTTTCTGTCTTTTAACGATATTTTGATAATTTCTTGCACTATTTCAAATCCTCTGTCAGTTAAAAAAAGATTACAACTTGCTCAAGGTTCAGATGATTAGTGTTTTTCAATAATACACTATTTTTAAATGAACATATGTACATTTTTAAAGACATAATGCTTACTATACACTTAACAGACTATAGTAAACATAACTTTATGTGCAGTGGGAAACCAAAAATAAAAAATACGTTTGACTTGCTTTATTGTGATATTTGCTTTATTTTAGTCATCTGGAACCAAACCCTCATTATCTTCAAGGTGTGCCTGTACATGAACAAAAGCTGCCCTACAAAATGAAAATGTTGTAATCTGATACTTCCCTAGGTTAAGAACTTAGCGTAGTTTTCAACATTCACATTATTGCTACTCTCAGACCATCTCACAGGCCCTATCTTAATCACTGTCTACTTTCTTAAATACTGTTCTTTCTGAACCACACTACCCAATGACCTCATTTTCTCCTTAAAATCTCACAGGGCTAGGTAAGTATCCTTTTTGGTTTGATCTCCTTATCCCTATACTCAACACCTTGTCTTTCACTCAACATTGAGTGTAACTCTGGAACAATCCATCTTTCTAGGTAGAAAAGTGGTTTGCACATAGCAAAATACAGAGTTTCACAATTCCATTTAACCTTAATTTCCAAAGTGTATCTGGTCCTTCCATGACTTGTGTATAACCCATACGGATAATCTCGTAAGAAAACAAAGCTGCTTCTTTACAAGTTTTTAAGAAATTTATGATACAGCCTTATCTCTATATACCAGTATGTAAATTTCTACAGTATAGGGATTTATACACCCTTTAAGATCCCCTGGAGGAGGAAATGGCAACTTACTCCAGTATTCCTGCCTAAGAAATTCCTTGGACAGAGAAGCCTGGCAAGCTCCAGTCCATGGAGCCACAAGGAGTCAGACAAGACTTAGCGAACACGTGAGACAACAATGGACTTCAAAGAGAAAGGCAGGGAGTGCACTTTTAGGAAGGTAACCAGACATATCTGCCTTTACTACATGGTCAAAATAATGCACTTCAAAAAACAGTCAACTGTTTAGAAATGTGAGTTTAGACTCACTCCAGTTAAAAAGTATCAATAAAGAATTGTCCCTGGGAATGATCATTTTGCATTATACATGTCGAATTATTGTGCTGTACATCTATTAAGTTATACAAAAAAGTGCCCTGATACACTTTGCCAATTTGCTTCTGAATCTTAAACTACAACTACTTTTAAGTTTATCAAGACAGCCAGGGAATGCCAGGAGTCAATTTTAAGATGATGGAGGAGAAGTTCAGATCAGATCTTTACAGTTGCCTATGTAAATTTACTTCATATGGTCAACAAATTTGAGAAAATTAATTCTAAACACTTTTGATTCTGAAGGATAGGAATCACAAAAGCTCTTATCCCAGAGTTAAGCAAATAGACAAAACAAAAAATCCCACAAGTGAAACTAAGCATGAAAAGAGGAGCCTAGTGGGCTATACAGTCAACTGTTCGAAGAGTCAGACACAACCGAGTACACGTGCACACACTCCCTTTTAGCTTAGAACTGAATCACAGTTTAAGTAAACGCTGGCAACTTGAACTAATCAACTATCCAGATGACTGTCATAGGCCAGATTAACTCCCATAAAGCACTGTAGTTAAGAATCGAGTAGAGTCTGTCTGATATGAAGAGAATTTTTTTCCATGTCTCAAACTTCTTTAACCAAGTTCTTTTAACTGGTTCAATGAAAAAAAGATAAATCAGAAACTTATGCAGTCTGATTTCCTCTTAAAGAATATAAGTGTCCAAAAAAGTCTATTTTAAGGTTAAAAATGTACCTATTCTAAACCCTCACTGCTTTTCTATATGACAATAAATTAACACAAAAATGCTACTAAAACCAAATACAAACTTGTGCATACAACTCAAATGCTCAAACATAGCAACATGAAATAAGGACAATGAGTATGTTCCTCTCTCAACATGATCATAGTGGAGTCTCACTTTTAATCCAATTTAGATCCACTATGTCCTAGCGTTATTTCCTCACTCTAAAATAGAAATACCTATTTTACAGAAGTTTTGAAGGGATGAATGAGATAAAGTACTCTAGCACACTATCTGGTATTTAATGTATTAGGTACTTAGCAAGCAGACTACCCATCTGGAAGGCAAGATTTCTTGGATAGGCGCTCAACTCATTTATTAAACAAAATAAATATGCTTTATAAATAGGCTACATTATTATAGTCTTAGCTCATTTAAAGCTTTTGCCTGTATGATTATGCTTAGCTGTCTATAACATCATCATCTAGTAACTGTCTGGCTCATGCTACAATATACATTAGTAATAACAGGTCAACAATTTAGGGACTATTTGTGGATGGGGTTTTAAAGAAACCATTTTACCAGACTGCGTGTGTGTGTGCTAAGTCACTTCAGTCGTGATTCTTTGTGACCTCATGAACTGTAGCCTGCCAGGCTCCACTGTCCACAGGGATTCTCCAGGAAAGAATACTGGAGTGAACTGCCATTTCCTTCTCCAGGGGATCTTCTCGACCCAGAGGCTTGAACCCACGGTTTCTTATGACTCTTGCACTGGCAGTCAGATTCTTTACTGCCAGTGCCACCTGGGAAGCCCAGGTTGAATCGCATGAAATTGTTAATACTTGACCTTTTCTGAACTACAGAAACTGCAATTTCATGCAGTTCTATCAAAAAATGTCTAGTAAGCATTTGAACTCAAAAATTACTAACGTTAGTTTCTTACACAGATCTACCTCTTGTACTTTTATGTACTTAAACACATTACTGAAGTGATGCTAAAAACCACTTCATAATAAAGTTCAGGAATCTACAGTTGACCTGGAATAGATCTATATCTTGTAAAAAGTTGCACATTTTATGAAAAAAGCCTAAGAAGATATTTTGAAACAGTTTTCCTGCACAGGGACATCTTTGAATCACCAAGCCTTTATATGTTAGTATTCACTCCTTTAGAGTGAATGAACAATTTCAGGAAGTTAGCACTGAATTTCAGCTTTTCACTCCCATAATTTCAGGATACTCTTCCCCTCAGATAATTTGTAAATGCCTTATTTTCCAAGTTCTCCGTAACTAAGACATCTCAATACTCAAAGATCTATTATTTGCCCAATTAACTTATGTACCGAAATCTACTTTAAAGTAACATCCTAACTTTAAGGATCAAAATACCTTTTACATAAATACAAAGACTTACTTCAAAGATACCAAATAATTCTCATGACACTAAAACATAAAAATATCTGAGCAGTGAAAAAACATGAGAAAAGCTTAAATAGTCAGATGCTCTTCTATGCAGCATTTTGTCAGATGCTCAAACCACCTTCTCTTTCTGGAAATGTTTTTCTTACTCTAAATGTATGATTGTAGTATTGGGTGATTGTTAAGTTACCATTAACCAACTACTCAGAAAGGATAATCATAGAATTTCATACCTTCAGCTTCAGTGGTTAGCTCATAGTTGGAAATAACACAAGCTAGAACCTGATTGTATCAGTCTGTCCCTCTATCCCTACCGGAGATTTTTCAAATTGAAGCTAAAAACTGGAAAAGTCATTTCCTTCCTTCTCTAATCAGGAGCTGTAGGGATGTGACCCAGAGCTACTGGCAGGCACAAGCCCTGAAATTACATGATGAATCCAAAGAAAAAGAGGCCACATTGGGCAGCAGAGATTAAAAAACTAACTTGGCATACAAATATGCAATTTCAGTTCCTAAGGCTGTAGCTTGCTCTAATTCCTACAGTTACTGCTTTGTTAACTACTCCAGTTTTCTCCCAACAAATCCAATAAGGAGGGGAACTAAAAACAGAGATAACCATCTTAAGCAGAGTGCTACCTGGGCTCTTTTACTAGTATACACATTTATCCCATGAAAATACAATGTACTGCTTTAATCTGGCTGTAACATGTGTAAGAAACATAAATGAAGCAAAACTGAAAAATCAAACTAGAGAACCAGGAAGAAATCATGTGTCTTATCTAGTAAAGAGCTAAACTTTCAGTGACAGAAGCTTAAATGAAAGCTATTTCTAAAATGAAAAGCATAATATTAGCACATTTCACCAAAGCATTATCTATATGGAGATTGCCTTTTTGGTGTCAAGCATATTACATCTGAAAATAACAAGATAGACCATGAATGCCTTCCCCAATAGATTAATAGAAAGCAGACATAATATAAAAAAATTAAAAATTACATTTCAAACAACCTGAATCTTAAAAGGCATTCAACTGCTTTGTGAATTTTGAAACGGTTATCACTAACCTTGCCTGAGTTTAAACCAGTGACATTTGAGCTTGGTCTTGATAGAGGGATAAGCATTCAAGATAGAGAAATTAAAATCCAGGCGAAAGAAAACAGGATGTTAAAAAAACTCGTAGTTTGGTATACCAGACACACAATGGGGTACACGTTAAGAGAGTAGCAGATACGGCTAGAAAAGTTAATCAGGGCTGGATCTTTGAGTCTTGAATTTATGGCAAAGACTATTCCACAGGCAATGGGAAGCCACTGACCACCTTCTGAGCAAGACAAATGGTTGAATTTTTTGATGTACTAGTGATAGTACACTAGAAATGACTGACTTTCTAGATCCCTTCACCATACTCTTTCAGATTTTAAGTGTTGCCGATCTTTCATGTACTCCCCACATACCCTTCCCTTCCCCTGACAAGTTGACAAGACTATCGTAAATTTTTTTGACCATCCTAAGTTTGGTTTCTGTCGTTTCTTCACATTTTCATATACTCCTAGCCATGTACATGACATTATTTGTGACAAAGACAAGGAATTCTAGTAATCTGATGAACTCTGACCCTCTATCCCTAATACAGATCCCCACACAATAACTTTTACTTAACTTACGGGATATCAAAGACTATCCTTACCCACCATACTGTAGGAATTCCTGCTACAAAGGATAGATGAATAGATAACTACATTAGGAACATAAACTTAAGTCACCAGGGACGAAAATTATCTTAACACACTGATCACTTTACCTTTACAATCTTATGGAAACAGGTCTTCTATCCATTCTACATTAGTGCCCCCTTAAGAGGGGAAAGGAAAGACTGAATCAAATCAAAAGTAAGACATGTTGAGCTTCAGGATTGGTTGGAGAGCCAAGTAGTGTTATCTACTAGACAACCTAAGAAACAGGTCCAGAGATACATTTAAGGCTACTTTCTCAAGTGTCCTTGCACCAAAGATGTATTTAAGTTAACGACTTTGACACAGTATTTTGCAAACTGGAGACAAAAATTTCAATCCTACCAACCCAACTCTTCATTTTACTCAAGGAATACATGCCACAAATTAAACAAGACACAGAAAATTGGTGTTTTCTTGTTTCTCCTTATTCACCGTTGGTTTGCATCTCACTATATATACTCAGATTGAGCCTAGGTAACCCATTTTTCAAGTTATGTGGACTTTAAAATCAAGTAAGAAAACAATTATCTGTGGCACTGCAAGAACTGTATTTATAAGATTTGAGATCAGTTTCCAATGTAGCATCTATTCAAAGAATTTTCAAAAGCTATTTTGTCTTTGTTCACCTTATAAAATGACTTTAGAACCTAAAGGTTTTACAGGCTTTAGAGACAAAAACAATTTATAAAATTATAAATTATATGAACTTCAATTGTCAGCTCTTTGCTTCTTAGTAGTTTAAGAGGAACAGTGCCAAGAATCAAAAGAACAGCTCATATATAGAACCAACAAAGTCTTCATACTCTGACCATACCTCCCGACCATAGAGAAAAGCATTACTTAGGTGGGTTCTTTACTATCAAGACCACTGAAATAGAAAACGGGGGGCAGGGGAGTTTGGCGCACACTAGCTAAAGGCTCCACTCACCTTGAAAGAACACTAAGATGGATCAACAACATATTAACTACATGTGCTTACTTGTGTGTACTCAGTTGCCTCCAACTCTTCGAGACCCCATAGACCGCAGCCTGTCAGGCTCCCGTCTGTGGAATTTTCCAGGCAAGAAAAACTGCAGTGGGTTGCCGTCTCCTACTCCAGGGGATCTACCTGACCCAGGAATCGAACTGGCATCTCAAGCATCTCCTGCATCGGCAGGCAGATTCTTTACCACTATGCCACCTGGGAAGCCCTTAGTATAACTAGGGCACAATGCTGAAAATTGTATTGTCCATTAAAAAAAAAAAAAGACTTCTTCGCCATGTGCTCTTGTGGGGAAATCTTTGAAGATCATTTCTCTGACTTGCTTCTCCTGAGACCTCCTGAATACCTGGCAGTGTGAGAAGCCAGGCCTTCTCCCACTGGGAAAATATGCTTCTCTTTCCCCTTAAAAGCCTAAATAGACCCATAGAAAAATAAATCAAAGAATTTTCTCTAAAAGCCAACCAACAGGTATAGCTTAAGCCAGTGAGTGTCTTCATCTGGAGGTACATGGTTAATCAGTAATGAGTCTGACCATTCTTTATGTGGGACTCAAAAGCCTACAATTTATTCTGAAGAAGATCTTTGCTTCTATCATCATGGGACACAGTATTTTTGACAACTATTAGAGGTAAAACACAAGAAGGATGAGAGATACTGGCTAAGACCAGAAGTCTAAACATAATGCTAAATATTTGCTTTTTGTTTCTCCAGCTTATAAATCGAAAAAATAAGATTATGAATAATAAAATTATAGAGCAGACATATGGGTGGATCAGTTACTAGTAAGATTCAAAACCTCCAGTAACTATTGTTTATGCATTCTGCTAAACATTCTTTTAATGACCACTACTACTTACTCATTAGAGCAACATAACCAAAGCCAACATTTACAAAAACAAAGTTCCTATTTAATCAATTCTGCTGTTGAGGTGTAACTTCCTAAATAACCTCTTCTAGTTTGTCTAGTTCCATCATTTTCTCAAGGACTTGGCAAAATTTAACTCAGATGACTACTGTGGTTAATTATGATATTAAGTATAATAATTACCACCAATTTCACAATCATGTTATTCCAATCTCTGCCATCCATTTTGCATCAAAATCATAATGACTAAAGTAGCACAGACAAATTTTATATCATCCATTCGGGGAAAACTTAAAGTTCATTCCCTTAGTATAAGCTATTTCTTGTATTTTATTTAAGAGCCAATTTCTTTCAAAACTTTCACTTGAAGATTTGTATGACCATGGGAATCCACACGATAAAGACAGACCTTGCCTCTTAAACCTATACTGACCAACATAAAATATTACCCTAGGAGATGGTTAAGATGAGGGCATGATGTAGGAAGCAAAGAGAATAAGCGCCTTAAGAAATTTTGAGATAAGAATCACCCTCAAAGAGGCTTTACAATCTAGCAAATATAAAGGTATATCCTCAGACCAATGATAAAGGTCAACATGCAGTATTAATTGCCCAACTACTAAGACAATAATTGCTCTAATTCTTATAAACATCAAGTCTGCTATGAAGTAAACAAAAAATTTTTAAACTTCAATGTTGTGGAATTTAAATACCATATGTAGAAACAAACAGCAAGGAAGAAAAACAAATATCTCAGAAATGCATGGCTACTGGAAGTGATTTCAAAATAAGGAAGTTTGGCAAAAAGATTTTTGGGTCTGAACAATTTCATATATAGAAGGAATAGCCCTTTTAAAAGTCAGTTTAGTTTGGGATTTCTAACTTTTGAGAAATTCTGAAGTTTCTTTTACTTTAAGGATTAAGAGATAAGTGCTGCATACCATGTCTCATTACATCACTGACAAGAAATTAACTTCCTGTTTAGTTATGAGACAAGTATGCTTATTCATTCAGACAAAGTACAAAAAATGGCTTGAGTGAATAATACTTTAATTTTCTTTCTTTCAATCACCATTAAAGTAACTCACTTAAGATTACTCAAAGCTATTCTTTTGTAAGCATTATCTCAAATTGGGGGTAAAGACACAGAACCAAATCTACTTTCTAAGCTTTGAACTACGAAAGCATATAAGGCATTTTAAAGATAGGGAAGACAAAACTAACCGCAGTCCTCTAGTTGAAAACATTCAGTTATATATTAGCCATGGAATTATAACAAGACTAGAATTAATGTGAAGTATTACATGAACAAGTAACCAAGGAGTGGTAAAAAAACAAGGAGATCCCAAAGGTTAAAAACAAATTTAAACAAAGCTGGTTGGAGGTCTCTAAATGACACATTATGTTCAAAGTATAGTTGGAGATCAAATCTAGCTTTAATAATGGATAAATCAGACATTTAAATTAACAATTCCCCTTATCTTAAATAACTGATTTATAGTAACTGAAAAGTTATATAGGGTGACAAATATCAATTTATGTATTTATATGCTTGTTTCCTTCACTCAAAACAGAGAGTCCCACAGGTAATAACAGGTTTACCTGTATTTTGTCCCTGGGACTAGACTACTGTGCCGAACATTAAGAACTCAGTAAGATTAAATGATTATTCCTTATGTCTTAGGGCTTCCCAGGTGGTGCAGTAGTAAAGAATCTGCCTGCCAATGCAGGAGACACCAGAGCCATGGGTTTGATCCTTGGCTCAGGAGGATCCTCTAGAAAAGGACATGGCAATCCACTTCAGTATCCTTGCCTGGAAAATCCAGACAGAGCCGCTTGGTGGGCTATCATCCATGGGGTGACAAAGATACATGACTGAAAACACACACATTCCCCTGTTTATATCTGAGGTTCTTAACCAGAGGAGGCTTTAGAATCACCTAGGGGACGTTTCAAAACTGTGCCTGATCCCAGAGAAATGATTCATGATTCAGTAAGTCTGCTAAGCAGAGAAGGCAATGGCATCCCACTCCAGTACTCTTGCCTGGAAAATCCCATGGACAGAGGAGCCTGGTAGGCTGCAGTCCATGGGGTCGCTAAGAGTCGGACATGACTGAGCGACTTCACTTTCATGCACTGGAGAAGGAAATGGCAACCCACTCCAGTGTTCTTGCTTGGAGAATCCCAAGGATGGGGGAGCCTGGTGGGCTGCTATCTATGGGGTCACACAGAGTCAGACACAGATCTCATGTACATTCTAATACATAAATGTAACCCATGTCAAAATCCACATACATAATATGTAATAGAATGCAAAATCTAATTTAGGATTTGATTAACACTTAATCTCAGTTCTAGGAACTTGGTGTCTGTCTTCTTTAATAGATTATAGTGAAATGCCTGGAAAATCCTCAAGAATTGAGGTATCAAAGGACACCGGAACCCACGAATTAACACACAATATGATAGAGATAAGCCAGTGATGCTTTTCCCCAGAGTTAAAGCAAGAGTATTCAACTTCCCTTTTGTTTAACTATCAGAATTAACACTGCAGAGGATCATGAAGAAACCAAAGCAAGTTATCAGTTAACCTTATTCACATAAGTAAAATAAAAACACGTAATTTTATGATCAGCATTTCTCAACAAATGCCCTGCAAACTTAGCTGGTTATAGACAAGCCTTGACACATGGCATATACAGCCTGTACGTTCACTGGAAACCAGTTTATGATTCCCCTAGTGATTAGTCAGCAAATAGCATAGTAGTTCCCTTAGTCCTTGAAGATACTAACCAAAAAAGAAATTCACTTCTACTCCCAAAACTTATATCAGTTCAGATCTAAAGTCAAGAATTAGCTATAACCTAAAGTTAAAGCCCAATTATCTTAACGTTCAGTAAGAGAGAAGAGGTTATTTCAGGAAGCTAAATTTAGGAATTGAAATTGTTCAAAGAAGCAGTACACAATGAGTTTAGGAGTCTGAATTCTTGAAGCAGACTAGTTTGAATCTCAGTCCCTTCCTAGCCATCTGAGCATAAGACAAGTAACTTACTCCATGCCCGTTTCCTGATGTGTAAAATGGAATGGTAAGAGCATCCATCTCATATGTTGTTGTGAAGATAAAATGAGTGTTCAATACACAGTTGATGTTAAAACCTAGCTATTAGCAAAAAGATACACACAAAAGAAACCTTTTTGAATACCAACCCCCTGAAAAGATACCATGAAAATGTAGTGGTTAAGAGAACACACTTGGAGTCTAACAGCCTAGGTTCTAATCTTAACTTTGCCGTGCTATGACCCTATGTGGATTTTTTAAATCTCTGTGCCTCAGGTTTACTAATCTCAAAAATAGAGATAAGAATTATACCTACTTCCTTGGACTGTCTTAAAATTAAATGAGTTAATACAAGTGCTTCAAACACTTCTGACACATTGCAAACACTCAAAGCATGAGCTTTTCAGGTTTGGTTCATATTATATTTTATATAAAGTTCTCTTTTGTACTTCCTCAAAATACATGGACAGTGGTTTACTGAGAGCAGTAAAATTGCCTATGGCCCCCAAAACACCAACCAATGTGGGAGTTTCCATTTTTTGATTCTTGTTTAACAGCCTTGTAAGATCAGTGTGTCCCAACAAAGAATACAAGAGGAAAAATAAAAGAGTTGATTGATAAGGTTGCTTGGTCCAAGAAATAAACAAAATTGTTACATAATCTTCAAGAAAGAAATTATAAAACTTAATCAAATGAACTACTATTGATTAAAAATATACCCTAAATAAGCATTTCAATAAAATTTCAACAAAGGATACAGATCTATCAACATTTAGAATCTGGGCAGCTGCAGGAAAAAAAAAATTTAAAAATAAAAAAGGGGCCTAAAATAAAGAGCATCTCCCATCAGAGCTGTCCATTTGCTAAAATTGTTTGAATCTGAGGTTTTGGTTTTTTAAATTTGACCATGTGATTCTGACACTAAATAGCTCAAAACCAAACCACAACTTTTCTACAGATTGAATCAATAATGTCCCACATAAACATTTTTCCAGTTTTGGAAAGGATTACGTCCAGTTTGTGTATCATACAGACCTTCTAAGTACTTATAAAAGGAGACAGTCTGGTATTGATGAAGAGTACTAGACTAGAAAAGTTCTTTAATAAAAGCTCTTGAAAATTAAAAACAGTAATATTAAAGTNAACTTTTCTACAGATTGAATCAATAATGTCCCACATAAACATTTTTCCAGTTTTGGAAAGGATTACGTCCAGTTTGTGTATCATACAGACCTTCTAAGTACTTATAAAAGGAGACAGTCTGGTATTGATGAAGAGTACTAGACTAGAAAAGTTCTTTAATAAAAGCTCTTGAAAATTAAAAACAGTAATATTAAAGTTGGAGTAATAGTATGAGTACCAGGTGCTAGGGGTCTGTTCAAAGCCACACATGAACTGATTTAATCCTTAAAAAAAAAAAATGGGGACTCTATTCGTTTTGCTCACTAATGCATCCTTAGTATGATCTAGAATAGAATAGTTTCTGGTACATACTAAACACTCAATTATTCACAGCATAGAGACACACAGATAAAAACTTTCCCAGTCTTAAAATTCTAACTGGAGCATTTTTTTGCTCCAAAGTTCACACCCTTAACCATTATATTGCCTCTCTAGAGCTTTTAAATGATTAAAGTGGTGTCACAGCAGCTGGGTATCACCTGTAAAAGAAAAAAAACCAATGAGACCTTCCTTTAAAGTATTCTGTTCCACATGCATAAAAATCTATGGATCTGAAATCATTCCACATCTTAGTGGCCTGGATGAATTCCCACAGAAAAAAGGTGTTGACTTGCAATGAATGCTGTTTTGTATTAACTATACTACAAAACATAACCATGCTTCTCCAATGTATTGCTGGCCTTCAAAGTGGTCACAGAAAGAGGTCTGATTATCCTTTTTACTTTAAGCCTTAACTCCTAAACTCCTTTCCCATTGTCTCAAAAATGAAAAATTTATATTTCACATACACCCACAATGACAATGATGGCCTGAAATAAAATTCACCATTTCAACATCAATACATTGAAGATCTAAACTTTTATCTTTCATAAAACAGCAGTTTGCCAAATATATTCCAAAGTCACACATTAAATGTGAAATTAAGCAGAATCAGATCTATTTTTAGTAAAGCCAAGTCCTAGCCATTCCTTCCATGTAAACTCTTTTAAAAAGAAGTAACCTAGCAAAACCAAAGTTTGCAACCCACAACCCTCTCTGTCTCCTAGTTTTAGTAAGGCTGAATTTACTCCACAGCATTTTTTTCAAATAAGCTGGAAATACTCCACCCTCCTTGATTGTGCAAGAACCAAACACATCACACACACACACGTTACAAAAAAGGGAAATACAGTCTGAAAGTTTGAATATAGCTAAGTCTTAACCAGTGTAGAATCTGATATAAAAAATAACATTAAACAAAGATTATTATTTTATATTACAAGAAGAGATGTCGGAAAGAGCCTGAACCAGTTAAAGCAGCCGCCATCTTAAAATGCGGGATAGAAGTTAGAGCAAGAAAATGAGACTAAACTACCGAAGGTAGAGGTTCCGTTCACCCCCAGAACCTCAAAAAACCTTATTTTTTTCAACTTGGAGCCACAGTTGAGCATCAAACCTCGTTGCATATGGTGAAGCAATTTCCCCAGAGAATGTTATTAAATGGACAGAGGCAAAAACAGGTACTAGCCTCCTCTTGCTGCCATCTCACTCTTTACCCTCCCCCGCTTCCCATGCCAAAGAAAAACGGAGCTTCCAGAAGGCTTTCACATCAGTTCCCGGTGTGCCTCTGATAAATAGCCTCGGGTGAAAAGCCCCGACTACAAAACACAGGAAGTGGCAACACTGTTGTCAGCCCATCTCCTCCCAACCCAACTTAACGCTTGTGTAACCTGCCCAGAATCGACGATCACTTTCTGATTAGACTCACTCACTACTCTTAGCTGCCAAGACTTCTACACTGACCCCTTTATCAAGTTTGGGCCCTGCCGGTTTCTTAGATTTTCTCTCCTCTGAGTTTCCCACGTTTCTTCCTCCAGAAGGCTCAGAGCCTTCACATAACAACAAAGTTTTCAAGCAATGAGAATAGGAATGCCATGACATCTGCGGGAGCGTCTCTGGCCAAGTCTGACTCCCACAGGGGACTAACACTTTTTACAGAAGAACCGAGGCGCCTGAAATCACTCTCCATCCCGAATTTGCACCGATTCCATTGAAACATACTCAAGACAATACTCCTCACTTGCCAGAAGTGTCTGTTCTTTGCAAACCGCATTCTTCATAAAGTATATCCGCATTCCCCATCCCCCAGTGGAAGTGACCCAAGGAGGGATATTTCCATATTATACTGCCCCCCCCAAGGCTTTCCTCCAGAGTGAGCCTCCCTTTCATCTCACGACCCCATTCCCCTCAGCCCCAGGGATACCTTATTAATCCGTTTCAGCGCCATAGTCTGTGCTTTTCGTCTGGCTCCTCACTATCTCGGTGTGTGCTNTCATTAGGTCCCATAATTGTGGCTTGCCAATGAAACATGTCATCCCCAACTGGACCTGCAGGACATTGTGCTGGAGGGTCACGGGCCAAATCACTAAGTTCCTTATTAATCCGTTTCAGCGCCATAGTCTGTGCTTTTCATCTGGCTCCTCACTATCTCGGTGTGTGCTCGAAGATCCGGCCAAAACTCTTGATTATCCTGGCGGCTGAGAAGGATTGTCTCTTCGTCTCGCACCAGCTCTGCCAGACACAGGCGCTTGGTATTGAGGAGGCGGATCTCGCGAGAACCTTGAGGCTGGTTTCCATTCTTTCTGATATGTAAACATCTTATTTCTTTTTATCATTTTTATTGCACTGGCTAGGACTCACAGTGCTCTGTTGAATAAGAGTGGTGAAAGTGGTGAAATCCTTGCCTCGTTCCTGACCCTAGGGAAAAAGCATTCAATTTTTTACTCTTAAGTATGACGTTAGCTGGGGGCTTCCCTGGTGTCTCAAACAGTAAATAATCTGCCTGCAATTTAGGAGACCCAGGTTTAATCCTTGGGTGGGGAAGATTCCCTGGAGAAGGGAATGGCTACCCACTCCAGTATTATTGCCTGGAGAACTTCATGGACAGAGGAGCCTAGTGGGCTACAGTCCATGGGATTGCAAAGAGTCAGACACAACTGAGCAACTAACACTTTTCACTTATAATGTTAGCTATAGGGGTTTTTTTAAAATAATTTTTTCAATGCTCTTTATCAAGGTAAGGAAGTTCCACTACATTGCTAGTTTGCTGAGAGTGTTTATTATGAATGAGTATTTAATTTTGTTAAATGCATTTTCTGCATCCATTATATTATCAGGTGATTATTCTACTTTAGCCTGTTGATATGATTTTAAATATTTTACCTTTACATCCTGGAAAAATCCCACTTGGTTATGGTGTATATACTTCTTTTTATAGATTGCAGGATTCGATTTGCTAAAATTTTTTGAAGATTTTTGTGTCTAAATTTATGAATGATGCTATTCTATAGTTTTCTTTTTACATTGCTTTGGTCTGGTTTGGGTATTATTATATTGCCCTCAAAATGAGTTGGAAAGTATTTCCTCCTCAACTTTCTGGAAGAGTTTCTGTACATTAGTGCTAAAACTCAAAGAATTTTAAAGCTGGAAGGCACCGTTGAAATCACTGATTACTGACTGGGACCTTTATTTGATTACAGAGACACCAGTGAATGTGTGNCTGGTTTGGGTATTATTATATTGCCCTCAAAATGAGTTGGAAAGTATTTCCTCCTCAACTTTCTGGAAGAGTTTCTGTACATTAGTGCTAAAACTCAAAGAATTTTAAAGCTGGAAGGCACCGTTGAAATCACTGATTACTGACTGGGACCTTTATTTGATTACAGAGACACCAGTGAATGTGTGTGTGTTAGTTGCTTAGTCGTGTCCGACTCTTTGCAACCCCATAGACTGTAGCCCACCAGGCCCCTCTGTCCATGGGATTCTCCAGGCAAGAACACTGGAGTTGGTTGTCATTTCCTTCTCCAAAAGGAACGATAGAAAGAAAGAAAGTGAAGTCGCTCAGTCATGTCTGACTCTTTGAGACCCCATGGACTGTAGCCTACCAGGCTCTTCCATCCATGGAATTTTCCAGGCAAGAGTACTGGAATGGTTGCCATTTTCTTCTTCAACAGGGACACCAGAGACCTCATTTTTTTTTCTCTCCAGGTAACCAAATTCAATTGCAGATTTCTATACCTTGGAGGATTACAAAGGAATTAAAGTAACTATTCTTGACACAGAATACAAAGAAGATAGTATGTTCAGAAGGAGCAGAACAGTCATTTCTTAACTAAGTTGCTATTTGTTCTCTTTATTGCACTATAAAACCAGGAAATTACAAATAAATTCAAATGTTGAGTACAGAACGAACCAAAGCAGTAAGAGCTGGTCCTTGGTTGGTTTTTCCCAGAAGCTGACTCTGAGGCAAGGACTTCAGTGCAAGTAGCTTATTTAGAAGGTATAAAAATAAACAAATCCCTCAGTAGGAGAATGAGGAAGTTATTGGGAAGGTAAGACATGGAAGACAGGGCAGCAAACAGAGTGAATTATTAAGTCTATTGCCACTATGGGTGACTGGCACTTAATTGTGCTGTGGAAAACGTGAGAACCAGTTTAAGGCATGTATACCTCAGTGACACTACCAAAGACAGAAGGAGCTGGGATATTTATATACCAAGTTCCTTCAGGCATTGAATTAGTCTCACTCTTGAGACTCTCAGACATTAATTGCCTAGCACTTCTGCCCTGCTATGTAAAAATCAGCAGCAGAATGCCCTAAACAAAGGTCAGCCTGCTTACCAAACAAAAACCAAACACATAAACACAAAAAACAAAAACAACAGTTTCACCTGTTGGTCCCAATATTTATATTTTTTAAAATCCACTCTGTTCTTTTTCTGGTACTTCATCTCTCTATAATGACAATTCTCAAAATTACATTGTTTCCGGTTTACATTTAAAAAGTTGTTTACCATTAGTACCCTGCAGTGGTCTTCCTAATGATGCTCTTAAATATTAATATACAATTTGATGAATAAGAAGAAAAAAGGTGGTTAGGGCTTGGTAAATTGGAAGTTA
>SJYA01000925.1:351132-440535 GCA_006410615.1 Neotragus moschatus | reverse complement strand
GTTCATGAAAGTGGTAAAGGCAAGGGGATACATGGAGGATATCTACAGCATTTGCCATAGCTGGGAAGGGGGATCACATTTTGGAGACAGTGAAATTACCTTACAGAGAAAGCTTTGTGTGATTTTATTAGGAAAATATGAATATCATGGGACTTCCCTGGTGGTCCAGTGGTTAAGACTCCATGCTTCCAAGGCAGGAGGTTGTGGGTTCCATTCCTGGTTGGGGAACTAAGATCTTACATGCCCCTCGATGTGGTCAAAAGAAAGAAAATGAATATCATGAGTTAATTTATTCCAAAATTACTCAAATTACAGAAACATATTTCTGGGAGTGACCTGTAAAATTTTTGTCAAAAATAATATCCCTTTGATGCTACGCCTTCAGAAATAATCTGTGAAGGCAATAAGGGACTGGCAATGCATAGTCTTTGCACAGAGCATTTTTATTCACTTTAAAACAAACCTGAATATCATCATCTGATCCTATGTAGCATGTTAAAAGAATCATATCAATTTACATGCACCACATGAGAAAGTACTCTGAATGAGGAAAAAGCAATGGATTGTATGCTGAGAATAACCTATGGATTAATATTTAAAGTTTCTCAAGATGATATCATAATAAAACTCCCTGGGACAGACAGTATAATGGCATTAGTCATAGATTTCCGGAAATGCTGATCCAACATCTTTTAACACCGGAGGATTTTTTTTTATTTATAGAAAGTTGTAGTAATTATTGATCCAATATATGCTCAGGCTGTGTTTGATTTTTTTCTTAATACTCCATGACAGAATGGTATAATTTTTGATATTTATTTTTTTAGTCTTGTCCCTAACCATCATTGATATTTTCACTTTTAGAAGTTTCTCATATCTCTGCAAATGTTGGAGAATATAATTTGACAGGTTAATTTTAAGCCAAAGATTGTCAAAATTTAATATTAGCAGGGAGAAATGAATATTCACTTTTCCAAAAATACAGAAGGAAATGACTTACTCCTAGAGAACTTTAAAAAATGATACATATGAATATTTTAAACTTAATGTCATCCCTATGAATCATAGCTGAATATAATACTGTAAATTTATAGAGAGGGGTTGAGACTTTTTGGTATTTAGGTAATCTTCACTCTTTCTTATCCTTCTGGTCCACAAATCTGAGCATCTTACCTTACTTCCAAACAAAGATTGAATAGTGGAGGTGAAGTAAATTCTTGTTACTAAAACCTCATTAATTTTATAAACATAATATATATATGTAAAACAATCACTATACACTATGAAAATAAGCCACAAAACTCTTCTAAATTAAATCACACTTTAAATAATTTAGCCTAGTACTATTTATGGACAAGAAACCTTGATGTTTGACTTAAAGCAAATCAACAGTTCTTTGAGTTGTTAGTATTATTCTAGAAATAATTAGTATTGGTGGTTCAGACGGTAAAGAATCCACCTGCAATTCAGGAGACATGGGTTCAATCCCTGGGTCAGGAAGAGCCCCTGGAGAAGGGAGCAGCTACCCATTGCAGTATTCTTGCCTGGAGAATTACATGGACAGAGGAGCCTGGCAGGCTACAGACCATGGGATTGCAAAGAGTCAGACATGACTGAGAGTCTAATACTTTCAAGGAGACTATATTATTGCTTCATCATGGGAAAAAGTTACAGAGCATCAAGTACTAAAATCTTATTATTCTGTGTCCTTTTTTAAAATTAAGATTTTTTTTTTTTGGCCATACCACCTGGTTGGCAGGATCTTAGTTCCTCAACCAGGGATCAAACCCCAGCCTCAGCAATGAAAGCACTGAGTTCTAACCACTGAACTGCCAGGGAATTCCCAGGTTCTGAACATTAAGAATCATGTAATCAATTTCCCTCCTTTTCTTTCTAAAAAATCGTTTACTGTTGCAGTCCTATAAACTGTTCCTATAAAATTTGCAATCACTGTCAGTGGTGTTTGTTAATGTATTAGCTTTGAAAAGCAAACAGAGGTTTCTACACGAGTGGTTATGCAGTTAATAATTTCTTCAGGAAGGCATTGCTGCACTACTTCTATGCTATTATAGAGTCCCTCTGTCGGTTAATATATATTTCACATATAAGACCTAACACTTTTGCAGATGCCTCCTGAGTTGGTGACCAAGCTAATGCTATAGAGGGAGGTATAACAATTTGTCCCTCAAGAAGATGCCATCAGTTACCTGAAAATAGTGTAAATCCTTAAAAATTATTTCATATTTTTATAGCATCCTCTTCAGGAGCTGACTGTGGCTCAGATCATGAACTCCTTATTGCCAACTTCAGATTGAAATCGAAGAAAGTTGGGAAAACCACTAGACTATTCAGGTAAGACCTAAATCAAATCCCTTACGATTATACAGTAGAAGTGACAAATAGATTTAAGGGACTAGATCTGATAGAACTGATGAACTATGGATGGAGGTTTGTGACACTGTACAGGAGACAGGGATCAAGATCATCCCCAAGAAAAAGAAATGCAAAAAAGCAAAATGGCTGTCTGAGGAGGCCTTACAAGTAGCTGCAAAAAAAAAAAAAAAAAAAGAGAAGTGAAAAGCAAAGGAGAAAAGGAAAGATATTAGCATCTGAATGCAGAGTTCCAAAGAACAGCAAGGAGAGATAAGAAAGCCTTCTTCAGTGAACAATGCAAAGAAACAGAGGAAAACAATAGAATGGGAAAGTCTAGACATCTCTTCAAGAAAATTAGAGATACCAAGAGAACATTTCATGGAAAATGGGCACAATAAAGGATAGAAATGGTATGGACCTAACAGAAGCAGAAGATATTAAGAAGAGATGGCAAGAANTGATCAGCGCTCCCACGTGCGGAAAGTTAGTGCTGTTCTGACCCAGGGCCTAGAGGATCAACGCTGGGAAGAGAGTGCCGATTGACCAGTCCCCGGAATTTAGAGCAGCCTAGAAATTAAGCTTAACTGTGAATTATTAGGATGGAGAATAGGGATTGGGGAAAGCTGTTTACTTGCCTTTGTAATCAATGGTCACCATCGCCAAGGTTTAGGTATGGAAGTAGGCCTAATACCTTTTTATTCCTATTGCTCTGTTTCAGTTCCTAGAGCCAGAAAGTTACAAAACTCATTCAAGAAATCGGAGTTTGGAGTCCGAGAAACTGAATACTTATTGAAAGTATCTGAAATATCCAGGGGGAGAAATGTAAGGTTTTATTCTGCCGGTGAAGACAAAGGACAGGTGGTTTTCCTTTCCAGTATATCATACCTCAGGCAAAGGGTAGCAAGACTCTAAGTTTTAAAAGGAATTGAAAGATAAATACTGACCTGCTTAAAGTTTTCTAACGCTCCTTAATGGTCTCACTTAGAGTATGAAGATCTTTACGAATTAAATGGATATAAAAATTTGTTTTCAATTTTTAAGTTTTAAAAAAGGAAGGCAGTAAGCTAGAGTATTATCTAATAAAAACTTCTTCAGTCGCTCAGTCGTGTCCGACTCTTTGCGACCCCATGAATCGCAGCACGCCAGACCTCCCTGTCCATCACCATCTCCCGGAGTTCACTCAGACTCCATCGAGTCCATCGAGTCGGTGATGCCATCCAGCCATCTCATCCTCTGTCGTCCCCTTCTCCTCCTGCCCCCAATCCCTCTCAGCATCAGATTCTTTTCCAATGAGTCAACTCTTCGCATGAGGTGGCCAAAGTACTGGAGTTTCAGCTTTAGCATCATTCCTTCAAATGTATATTATTCAAGTGATCATAATAGCATCACTAGAGCAATTAGTGAAACTGCTTTTCAAACTAGTGTCTTCAATCACTAGGGACTTGTTCAAAAATGCTGATTTTGATTCAGTAGGCCAGGGTGGAGCCTGAGATTCTGTAATTCTAACACTGTCCTGGGTGATACAGATTACTCAGAGGACCACCCTGTGAGTTCCAGAGCACGGAAGTGCTTACCTCATGGCCTGCTGACACCTCTACCCCCCTCCCTCTTCCCTGAATAAAGCTTTCTTTTGTTCTCTCTTGTAACCAGTCTAGTGTGGTAGATAGAAAGGATTTGGCCATTGGAGTTAGAGAAGAAATCCAGGTTTGAGTTCTTGTTCCTTTGCTTCCTGTTTGTGTGATATTGGTGAGGTTACTTGTCTTAGTTCCTTCAACACTAAAGTAGGTGTAATAAAAGCTGTCCTTTCTCACAGGGTTATTATGTGCTTCAGATGTCATAATGCATGTGAAAGGGCACTGTAGAGTACAGTGCTGTATAAATGTTATTAATTGCTCAAACATTAACTGGCCATAGGGTGAAACAAATCTATAACAATAAGTATACTTATGGAACATTTATAATGTACCAGGTACAGTGCTTATTAACTTCCTTTTACAAATAAAGAGACTGATGCACAGAGAGATTAAGTTACTGTCCCAAGGTCACAGAGCTGATAAATAGAAGTAGAATTTGAACCCATGCAGTTAATGCCAGAGTAAATTATTGAATGGAGTATTTATGGTGTCTTAATTTAGAAAGTGGAAGAGTAGAATGTTTTATATTTCTACTTTCAGTGTATCTGAAGCTACTTTTATTTAACTTATTTTCCCCTCTTATTTGTTTTGCTCTTCAGAAGCCAAGGTACAAGGCAGGAAATATTCCTACCTACTCAGTGGGAATGCATGATATCCGAGAGGTCCATGAAGAAAAGACCCAGAGAATGTAATTTGTATTACCCTAATCTAAACAGACTTTGGTATGAAAATATAATGGACCCTGTTCGTGTTCTAAATTAACAGAGCACAGCAGACTGGGACGAATTTGAGGTCAGGTTTCTTATCTTTTTTGAGCCACAAACTACTTTAGCGGTCTGGTGAAACCATGGACTCTTCTTACATTTATGCTTTTAAATGTATAAAATAGAATTCATAGCATTACAAAATAAAACAATTTGAAACAATCTCAAAATATTAAAACAAACTTTTATTTATTTGTGTGTGCCAGGTCTTAATTGTGGCATGCAGAATTTTTACTTGCATCACACAAACTCCTAATTACAGTCCGTGGGATCCAGCTACCTGATCAGGGATCAAACCGGGGCCCCTGTACTGGGAACAGAGCCTGGACCTTCAGGAAGTCCCAAGAAAAACAAACTTTTGATATGGGAAAATANAAAACAAACTTTTATTTATTTGTGTGTGCCAGGTCTTAATTGTGGCATGCAGAATTTTTACTTGCATCACACAAACTCCTAATTACAGTCCGTGGGATCCAGCTACCTGATCAGGGATCAAACCGGGGCCCCTGTACTGGG
This sequence comes from Neotragus moschatus, assembly GCA_006410615.1. Lineage (NCBI taxonomy): Eukaryota > Metazoa > Chordata > Mammalia > Artiodactyla > Bovidae > Neotragus > Neotragus moschatus. Next base: position 435,248 of record SJYA01000925.1, on the reverse strand, counting down.
AACAGAGCCTGGACCTTCAGGAAGTCCCAAGAAAAACAAACTTTTGATATGGGAAAATATGTCCTTTATTATTAACACAGTAAGATCTAGTGGCAGCTCTAATAAAGATCAAATTTTTGAAATAATAATAAACATAAAATTTCCCGAGTTTGCAACAGTTGTAATGTGATACAAAGGGTCTGTGATTCCTGTTGGAGATACATGTGTAGGTACAGCTGTTTGCTGCTTTCATTCGTAATTGAAGGAAATGCTAATTTTCCCTTGAGAGATTTACTGAATATAAAGATGTAATTTTTAAAATTCAATTTCACACACTCCCTGAATTCTATTCATTGACTTAATGTTAACAAATCCTTAACAAATGTTAACAAACAGGCATATTCCTGTTGGTAAGCTTTTAAGAGATTGTGAAATTTTAACATAGAAATATAATTGATATTCATAATAATAGTGATTTATTAAGAAAAAGTTTACCACTGGTATACTCCTGTTTAGAAGACATGGAAGCATGTTATAGGGTAGGATATAAATTTATTCCATTAGTTTTATTTTTTTGATACCTACAAATGTATTCTTTGGGTTTCTCAAGCACTCCAGATAATTTAGGTTTTACTGTATCACTCTCAATTATTACACGCCTTTATACATAAGTCATGGTGGAAAATTGCAAAATGAAAATAATAACCAAAGATGAAAGATATTAAAAGTAATACATATTTAAAATTCTTAATAATAGGTGTTAACAATTATTTGAAGTACTGTGTGCCAGGCCCTTGAATTCTTTATCTCATCAAATCCCCATTGCACAGATGAAACATTCAACGTCTTACAGTTACTAAGTAATAAAGCCAGGATTTAAACCTAGGCAGTCTGATCTCCAAGCTCTTTTTTTTTTTTTTAACTTAAAATATAGTTGAAAAGCTCTCACTCTCAACTACTAAGGTGTTTATTTTTTTACCCTTCGACTGTTAGCCAACTTTAATTTGCCCACTAGTGTAACAAATACACATTCACTGCCTCAAAATGCTTTCACTAGTATATAGCTGATTTACAATGCTGTGTTATAAAAGGAATTTTCTAAATTCTACCTTTGCTGTGATATTGCTTATATCCAACACTACCTTTAAAATAAGTGGGCTATCGGTTGAGGCTAGAAGATAGTTTGTTTTACAAAAATTTTTATAATGGAATTTTGCTTAGAAGATGAAGAAATCCACTCATGTCTTTCCATGCCCTACAAACATACTTTCATATCTGAAATTAAACCTCTGTATTATAATAGTGCTACTGTATTTTTTATATTGACTACTGTCAGGGTTGTATCCAAGAAATTACTGCATGTAAATAAATCCTAATATATGAAGTTCTAGATTATCCATGCTTAATGGAGAGAAGTGATTATGTAATCCCAAATTCATTTTTATTTGGCATTAGAGTAAATTTATTGGCTGATTATGCCTTCTGTTTGTATTTACACTAGCAAATATATTTCTACTCAGTTTTGCTAAGGTTAAAATTAAAAGGACCATGGCCTAAAGTATTTTGATGTTTTAGGAAGCAGTTTAGGAATAGCTCAGATTTTAAAACACCATTCACATATCTGGTAATATACAGAACCCACTTGACAGTTGCATTTAACCTATTTGAGTTACAATGATAGAAATGTCCCCATCTGACAAAAAGAAAATAATCATTTTTTATATTGTAGTGTGCAGTGTGCTAAAAAAGATTATATATTGAAATAAATAGTTACATTCAGAAATTAAAAACACAAAAATGCTGAAAAACTGATACAATCTCTTCCTTCTTAATGAATATTATATTGAAATCTTTCTAATTATGGTAGATCAGATTTTCTTCCAAGAAGTAGCATAAAACTGAAGAATATAAACAATTAAGAAAATCAGCATAAAAGTGGCAACAGAATAACTAATCCAAATTATGGAGTCCTAATATATGAATTCCTCTGTGCAGCCACATTATTGTAACAATGTGAGTCCAAGGGTTAGTTAAAATGTAGTTAACACAGCCTAGTAGGTATATCTCCCTGCTGGCTCAGAGGTTAAAGGTCTGCCTGCAATGTGGGAGACCTGAGTTCGATCCCTGGGTCAGGAAGATCCCCTGGAGAAGGAAATGGCAACCCACTCCAGTATTCTTGCCTGGAGAATCCCATGGATGGAGGAACTTGGTGGGCTACAGTCCACGGTTGCAAAGAGTCAGACAGGACTGAGTGACTTCACTTTCACTTTCAGTACATATACTTAACGTTATTAATACTACTAACATTATGTCTGTATTTTTAGATATTTGTAACTGTCACAGAATTTTTTTTTCTTACTGAAGTATACTTGATTTACAGTGTTAGTTTATGGTCCACAGTAAAGTGATTCAGTTATATGTATACTTACTCTTCTTCATCATGGTTTATTAGGTATTTGTCTTTAACTTACTTTGTATTATAATCTCTAGGTCCATCCATGTTGCTGCAAATGGCATTATTTTGTTCATTTTTACAACTGAGTAGTAATCCATCGTGTGCATATACTACATCTTTATCCATTCGTCTGTTGATGGACATTTAGGTTGCTTCTATGTCTTGGCTATTATAAATAGTGCTGCTGTGAACACTGAGTTGTATCTTTCCAAATTAGTTTTCCCTGAATATATGCCCAGCAGTGGGATTGCTGGATCATATGGCACGTCTATTTTTAGCTTTTTAAGGAACCTCCATACTGTCTTCCAGTGGATGCATCAATTTGCATTCCCACCAGCAGTGCAGGAGGGTTCCCTTTTCTCTACACCCTCTGCAGCATTTGTTATTTGCAAATTTTTTAATGATGGCCATCCTGACTTGTGTTGTCACAGTTTTATAGCTTGCTAAGGACACTAGCTCTAACAGTTCATGCCATTTTATTGATTAAATTACAAATGTTATGGTCCAGATTTAATATAAAGTTGTGAATATGTAAACTGGATGTTTCCAAATTCTACTTGGAATAGGTAATATGGACCCCAACTCAAATGTTATTTGATGTTTTTTGCATAAAAATCAAAATTAGACTTTATATCTTTCCAGTTGAGAATTTTATTTTGTAATCAAGACAAGTTAGTGTGGTTTAGGAGGCTTATTTTCATGCTGAGAACATCATTTGACCTTTAAAATAAGATGGTTTTTGGCACATAATGAACCATGCCCAAATGTAAAGCTAAAAATTAAATTTGAGCACTTTGCATGTAAAGAGTTGTATACATGAATGTTCAGAGTAGTATTCATAGCTGCCAAAAAGTGGAAACAGCCCAAATGTCCATCAGCTAATAAATGGATAAATAAAATGTGGTGTCTCTATATGATGGAATCTTATTAGTTAATAAGAAAGAACGAAACACTGATATTGCTACAACATGTATCTAGAAGCTCGAAAACATTCTGCTAAATGAAAAAAGGCAGACATGAAAGGCCATGTACTGTATGGTTCCATTCATATGAAGTGACTAGTAGATGACTAGGGGCAGGGAGAATGGGGAGTGGCAGCTTATGAGTGTGTGGTCTTTTATGTGGGGAGGTAATGAAAGTTAGATGATGATTACATAACTGTGAATATTCTGAAGTTCGCTAAACTGTACACTTTAAAAAGACTGGGTGTTATGGTATGTGAATTAACTCAATGTAGATTTTTTAAAACTAATGAATTAGAACAAAAATATGAGATCAGTCTGAAATAATATTCATGAATATTTTCAGTATCTCATACTTCTATCAGGTTATTGATGATAAATGGCATCCTTGTAAAATGTAAAAAATTTTCATCCAGTAAGAGATTTTTTCTTCAATACAAAAAACAATCTAATTTAGATCTGGTTTTACTATAATAATCATTTGCTGTCAGTCTTAAGTTTGGAAGTATTTTTATCAGTATTTGCATGAAAGATAGTGATTAACATTAATTTTAAATAGCATATTTTATTAAAAGTTAAAGTTCATGTTTATGATCAGAAATAGAATACATCTGATTTTGGTATACTCTAAATATAGAAATCTTTCTTTAAAATTTCAAATAAAATCAAGTAGTTGAAAATTGGGGGTAAATCATCTAGATAAGAAATTTGAGCATTAGGTGCTATCAAATGACAGAATTAAAACAACTTAGTAATGTGTGATGTCCTTTATTCAAAGAAAAACAATCTATAGATTGAGGGTGTAAGCAGTGGAACACTCTTTCCCTTCTCCAGGGATTTTAGGCAAGAGGGAGTTTTATAGATCATTAGAAGCAGCAACACCAAAACAGAGTACGTTCTTGTAAGGCCAGCAGGTCCTGTTTTCTAGGGTCAGGTGAGCTATTTAAGCTGAGTTGGAAGTTTGTGATTGGTATATGTTAGGTTTCTAAGGTGTTTCATATAAGTGCAGGCTGATTGACATTTAGGTGTGTGGCATGGGCTGAAGCCACTGGGGTGGCTGCTGTAATTTTGGGTTCCAAAATGCAAATTAAACGTACTTAACTAAAAGTAAGGAATTCAAATTAGAATTACTTTCCAACATTAATGACAGTGTTTCTTGTTTCAATAACAATCTACAAAATCTAAACAGAGATGTGTTGTAATTTAGACTAAAATGATCATTTTACCCATACTGAATTTGATTATTTAAATACATAGGTGGGAATATGTAAGACAGTGATGATATATGTAAAATTCTTCCAGTAGAGAATTTTAAATTACGTGTGATTATGGGAATGTTGTACTGTGTGGTTCTAAAGAATTGATCTGTTTAGTATCTGAGTGGCTTAATGGAGCCACATATGGGAGGCTTTTTTTTTTTTTTTTAATGGGAGGCTTTTAGTTTTTAATACTATCTAGTACCTGCAGGGAAGTAATGATTTAACACATGGCACAGTAAGAAAGAGTGAAACTTAAACTAAGAAACATTATACTACATCTAAAAAATAAAAACTTTAAAGAATTTGGCTCATTTGATGTTGAAGTATGACAATTTCAGAGATAGCCCATCATAAAATGTATTAAATCTCAATGATTACATAATAATGTGAATGGGCTTTATCATATATGCCCAGTAAGAACAGCATGATACCATGATACAGGTTCCCCATCTTACAAAAAGACCTATACAAGAAGGAATGTGGTTGCTACAATGCTTGATCACTTTTCCAATAGTAATTTAGACACGAAGGCCAAGAGTTAAGATATAACTAGATATTTGAAGGTTTACATGAATTTAGCCATTCCTTGTTTCTATTCTGCACAAATGGAGAGAAGGGGAAGATTACCCTGGAGTATTTTCAGGGTAGGGCTAAATGGGTACTTCTGGCTTGGACAGGGCTGTAATTAGGGATAAAAGGGACACTGGAGACTAGATGTAGAGATTTACAGAAAGAAGTAGGAAGGAAACTATCAAAGGTAGACTTCCCTTGAGGGAACTGGAAGTGAAGAGGCAACCTCTTCCTCTTCCTCTTCACTCAAGCACTACAAGGTCTCCTGCTCCAGCTGGAAGAACAGATTTCAGGGTGCCACCATTACAGTGGTTCAGTTTTACATAACTTAGTTGCCTTTTTTTTGTATGAATACTTGCTAGCTTAAAAATCTGGTCACTGTAACATGTGCATATGTAATTGTTTTGCCTTCCCCCCAAAATTCCTTATTTACAGTTTTTAAAATGTGGAATTATAAAATGGGACTGCTTTTGAGGTGAGCTGTCAATCAGTGATACTTAGGATGTCGTTGGTGGAGCACTGGATAAGAATCTGCCTGCCAGTGCAGGGGACACGGGTTTGATCCTTGGTTCGGGAAGATTCCACATGTCTTCGAGCAATGAAGCCTGTGTGCCGGAATTCCTGAGCCTGTGCTCTACAGCGCATGAACTGCAACTGCTGAGCACACATGCTACAACTGCTGAGGCCCATGAGACTATAGCTGGTGCTCTGCCATGAGAGAAGCCATCGCAATGAGAAGCTGGCACAGTGCAATGAAGAGCTGCCCCACTCAGGGCTACTAGAGAAGGCCCATGCAAAGCAACAACTGACCAGTGCAGCCAAAAATTAAAACAGTATTCAAAAAAAAAACGCCTGATATTTAGGTCTGAGTAAGCTAGGTGGTGTCTTCAGATTTAGGCTGAAGGATACTAATGTAACAGAAAAATATTGAGTGCCTGTTATGTGCTAGGCACTGAGCTAGATGGTGAAGATACACAGATGAAAGCCAGCTGTCACCTTTAGGAAAAATTTTTATGTAGGGAGCCCATTAACTATGAGATCACCAATAGGGTGTATACAATGCTGTAAGTGCATATATAGAAGAATATTGTGCTCACTTAGTCATGTCTGACCAGAGAAGGCAATGGCACCCCACTCCAGTACTCTTGTCTGGAAAATCCCATGGACGCAGGAGCCTGGTGGGCTGCAGTCCATGGGGTTGCTAAGAGTCGGACACGACTAAGCAACTTCACTTTCACTTTTCACTTTCATGCACTGGAGAAGGAAATGGCAACCCACTCCGGTGTTCTTGCCAGGAGAATCCCAGGGATGGGGGAGCCTGGTGGGCTGCTGTCTATGTGGTCACACAGAGACAGACACAACTGAAGTGACTTAGCAGCAGCAGTCATGTCTGACTCTGCGACCCCATGGATTGTGGCCCACCAAGTTCCTCTGTCTGTGGATTTTCCCAGGCAAGAATAATGAAGTGGGTTGCCATTTCCTTCTCCAGGGGATCTTCCTGACAGGGATTAAACCTGAGTCTCTTGTGTCTCCTGCAGTGGCAGGGAGATTCTTTACCACTGTGCCACCTGGGATTATAGAGTAATACTGATATGCCCAATCCAGCTGGAGATGGGGAGGCTATCTTCAGAAGGGAGTTGTATTTAAATAAAAAGAAGGTCATGCCAGGAGATTAAAAAAAAAAAAAAAGCAATGCTCCTAGGCAGAGGGAACATCATGCAAAGCAGAGAACTTGGCCTGATAAGTTTTGGGAATTACAAGTTTCCAAAGCTTTGGAAAGTAAGTTTCCAAGGTACTTTGGTAGTTTAGAAAGTACTCTGACTACAGGAGGAGTAGTGGTGGTGTGTGTAGGGGTGGAAGGGATGTATGAGCAAAGATGAAAAGAGACAAAACTTTGCCAAGACAAGCCTGGATATCTTGAGGGCCTTATAAGCCATGTTAATGAGCTCAGCTTTAATTGTGAAGGGTATGGGATGAGGGAATTAAATTTTTAGCATAAAGTTATGATCATATTTTAATCAGGAGAAGATAACTATGATAGTAATCTGAAAGATATAGCAAAAGTGTATGTTAGGATGGAGATTAGAGGTAAAGAGACCAATTGAGATGGTACTGAAATAATCTAGATGAGTTGTGATTGTGAGAAAGACCTAAAATAGTTGTAATAATTGCTGTTAAAGTGCTGCACTCAATATGCCAGCAAATTTGGAAACCTCAGCAGTGGCCACAGGACTGGAAAAGGTCAGTTTTCATTCCAATCCCAAAGAAAAGCAATGCCATAGAATGTTCAAACTACTGCACAACTGCACTCATCTCACACGCTAGCAAAGAATGCTCAAAATTCTTCAAGCCAGGCTTCCACAGTATGTGAACTATGAACTTCCGGATGTTCAAGCTGGATTTAGAAAAGGCAGGGGAACCAGAGATCAAATTGCCAACATTCATTGGATCATCGAAAAAGCAAGAGTTCCAGAAAAACATCTACATCTGCTTTATTGACTACACCTAAGCCTTTGACTGTGTGGATCACAATAAACTGTGGAAAATTATTCAGGAGATGGGAATACCAGATCACCTTACCTGCCTCCTGAGAAATCCATATGCAGGTCAAGAAACAACAGTTAGAACCGGACATGGAACCACAGACTGATTTCAAATTGGGAAAGGAGTACGTCAGGGCTGTATACTGTCACCCTGCTTGTTTAACTTAAAATGCGAAATGCCAGGGTGGATGAAGCACAAGCTGGAATCAAGATTGCCAGGAGAAATATCAATAACCTCAGATATGCAGATATACAGGACTTCCCTGGTGGCTCAGATGGTAAAGCATCTGCCTATAATGCGGGAGACCTGGGTTCAGTCCCTGGGTCGCGAAGATCTTCTGAAGAAGGAAATGGCAACCCCCTCCAGTATTCTTGCCTGGAAAATTCCATGGATGGAGGAGCCTGGTAGGCTATAGTCCATGGGGTCGCAAAGAGTTGGACACGACTGAGCGAATTCACTCACTCATGCAGATGACACCACCCTTATGGCAGAAAGTGAAGAACTGAAGAGCCTCTTGATGAAAGTGAAAGAGGAGAGTGAAAAAGTTGGCTTAAAACTCAACATTCAAAAAACTAAGATCATAGCATCTAGTCCCATCACTTCATGGGAAATAGATGGGGAACCAATGGAAACAGATTATTTTTTTGGGCTCCAAAATCACTGCAGATGGTGACTGCAGCCATGAAATTAAAAGACAATTGCTCCTTGAAAGAAAAGCTATGACCAACCTAGACAGTATATTAAAAAGCAGAGACATAACTTTGCTGACAAAGGTCCATCTAGTCAAAGCAATGGTTTTTCCAGTAGCCATGTATGAATGTGAGAGTAGCGGAGTGATGAAGAATTGATGGTTCTGAACTGTGGTGTTGGAGAAGACTCTTGAGAGGCCTGTGGATTGCAAGGAGATCCAACCAGTCCATCCTAAAGGAAATCAGTCCAGAATACTCATTGGAAGGACTGATGCTGAAGCTGAAACTAATATTTGGCCACCTGATGCAAAGAACTGACTCACTGGAAAAAGACCCTGGTGCTGGGAAAGACTGAAGGCAGGAGAAGGGGACAACAGAGGATGAGATGGTTGGATGGCATTACCAACTCAATGGACACTGAGTTTGAAGAAGCTCTGGGAGTTGGTGATGGACAGGGAACCCTGGAGTGCGGCAGGCCACGGTGTCTCAAAGAGTCAGACGCGACTGAGTGACTTAACTAAACTGCAGTAAAGACACATAGTACAGGGTATTTAATGGGTAGAGCTGACCTTAAGAAAAAAATTTTTTTGCGGTTTCCCCTCCAGTTATTTATTAGCATGTAATAATAAAGTCATATATATATATATANCTGAACTGTGGTGTTGGAGAAGACTCTTGAGAGGCCTGTGGATTGCAAGGAGATCCAACCAGTCCATCCTAAAGGAAATCAGTCCAGAATACTCATTGGAAGGACTGATGCTGAAGCTGAAACTAATATTTGGCCACCTGATGCAAAGAACTGACTCACTGGAAAAAGACCCTGGTGCTGGGAAAGACTGAAGGCAGGAGAAGGGGACAACAGAGGATGAGATGGTTGGATGGCATTACCAACTCAATGGACACTGAGTTTGAAGAAGCTCTGGGAGTTGGTGATGGACAGGGAACCCTGGAGTGCGGCAGGCCACGGTGTCTCAAAGAGTCAGACGCGACTGAGTGACTTAACTAAACTGCAGTAAAGACACATAGTACAGGGTATTTAATGGGTAGAGCTGACCTTAAGAAAAAAATTTTTTTGCGGTTTCCCCTCCAGTTATTTATTAGCATGTAATAATAAAGTCATATATATATATATATACACACACACACACACACAAATAAATGACAATAATGTATAATACTATAATAAAAATAACAAAATACTTGATTAAACTTTTAGCTTTTAAGTTTACATATTAAATATGGGAAAATGTAAACTAATATTTATGTGCTCCTTGATTTTTATTCTTTACAAATTAAATCACCTCTTGAAATAAATATAGAGCTGACTGCTACAAATTAGGTTCTTTCATATTTGGCATAACTAACTGCTGTGTTCTATATATCAGTCAGTTCAGTTCAGTCTCTCAGTTGTGTCCGACTCTNGAGGGATTTGGGGCAGGAGGAGAAGGGGACGACAGAGGATGAGATGGCTGGATGGCATCACTGACTTGATAAGCGTGAGTCTGAGTGAACTCCGAGAGTTGGTGATGGACAGGGAGGCCTGGCGTGCTGCGATTGATGGGGTCGCAAAGAGTCGGACACGACTGAGAGACTGAACTGAACTGAACTGATGTACAAGCAACATAGATTAAACATTTACAGCAGCCAGGATTTTAAGAAGTAACCAAGTCACAACAAGGTAGCATATACATGGAAGAATATGAAAAATACTTGATTTTTATCAAAGACTTTACTTTGTGTGACAGTGGAATTTAAGGGTTCACTATATAAATCTGAAGATTAAATCTGTTTTAGCTTTAGCTAGCAGAACCACTTCAACTCATATTGGTCAGTCCTTGTCACTTTATAACTTAAGAGCATCGACAACAGTGTGCTAGAGCTGGCTCACGCTGCCTTATGAGTGCTGATTTAGAAAGTTTTAAAGCCTATGGCTGATTCTTGCTGACGTTTGGTAGAAACCAACACAATACTGTAAAGCAGTTATCCTTCAGTTTAAAAATAAGTGAATTAAAAAAAAAAGTTTTAAGAATTCTGCAGAATTTAAACACAGCCATTATCAGAAATTATATAAACAAAGTTATAATAAAATCCAATATTACTGAATAATAAATACTCAAAACTTGTTTTCTTAGTTATTTTACTATTTCATTATTATCCATGTTTTTATGATTATGTCTGTTGTGTGCACATCAGGGAAATCTTATAATCTGATAGCCTACACCTCTTTCCAACTCTGTGTTCAGTGATGTCCTGTGCTAGCTTGAAGTGGGAGTCACAGTGGGAGTATTGAACCCCATTGGAATTAGCAAACATCACAATCAGAACTTTTTTTTAACCCTGGAGAGCCTAGTTGTTAAACTTACAGCATACTGGTAAAGACCCTTCAAACTATACTAACTTACTGTCCATGATGAATAATGAAGCTTCAGTTACATGGAGAATTCACCTTTGTGAAACAATTCCTTAAGAACAGATCAATAGTTTTGTTACAGAACAAAGCTTACAATACCTATTTTCCTTGGTGCTCAGTTTTTTTCTTAAACTTCCAAGTTCCCTAAGGTTGAGAAAGCCAAAATTTGAGTAATGGGTAAGGAAGGGTGCTAATGTATTATTTTCGTGATATGAAATAAAAAAATACATAAAATATTTTTTGTAGAAGAATTATTACAAAGGATGTTAAATACAGAAAATTATAATGGGCAAAAAATAGGAAAGGTAAACAGCTCTATATTACCAAATTTCTATTCATGTAGGAATAGAGGAAACTAGACTAAAATGAGAAGGAGCAAACCATGATACAAGAGGAAGTCCAAACTTAACCAAGATTCTGGATGCCATCAGAAATTTATAAAGGTACAGATTTGGTAACACAGTACAGCAGTCTAGAGATGTCAAACTGGGCAGAAGAGGAAAATTCTTAAAGCACAAAAGATAATAAGTGACTGATACAGTTGAGTGTTCATTACAATTTATTGTTTTTAAAGTTCTAGAGGGAAAAATTGATCAACATATACACATTATACTGTGTATAAAATAGGGCTTCCCAGGTGGTGCCAGTGGTAAAGAACATGCCTGCCAATGCAGGAGACAGATGCAGGTTCAATCCCTGGGTCAGGAAGATCCCTTGGAGAGCGTGGCAACCCATTCCACTGTTCTTGCCTGGAGAATCCCATGGACAGAGGAGTCTGGTGGGCTACAGTCCATTGGGTTGCACAGAGTTAGACATGAGTGAAACAACTTAGCACACATGCATACAACATGGGTGTGTTAAATAGGTAACTGATAAGGACCTACTTTATAGCTCAGGGAACTCAGTCCTGTGTAATGGCCTATATATGGAAAAGAATCTGAAAAACAGTGAATATGTGTATATATATAACTGACTCACTTTGCAGTACAACTGAAACTGACACAACATTGTAAATCAACTATACCCCAACCTAAACAAAGGTATTAAGAGAAACGAAGGATTTCAGAAGGGATAGAAACCATCTTAAATTTCAGGATCCAAATGAAAAGCATATACATTTAAAATATAAAAGAAACATACACATGACTTTCAATAAGACATTTTTATGTCTCACGTGGAATTCAGATAGAGGTTAAAGAAACTGTTAGCCTGGATTATGGTAAGGTACTAGCATGACAACTTTGTAGAGTGAGGCACATAAAGAGTTACAGTTTGGTATTAAACTGAAAGGACCAAACAATCTTTAAACCAGTCAATGCCCTATATAATCACTTTACCAATGAACTGGACAAAATCAAAATTTATAAAATTAGCTGGTAGGTACAAACTTTTTTTGAAGTTAAAAATGAAGAGGAATACAAATTCCCAGGGAAATAACTTCTTTCTCTCTCTAGGAACTTAAAAATTTATGACAGAGACTGAATGAAATGATCTCACATGAAAAATATCTAATAATACCTGAAACTAGTAAATGTAACCAACAACTACCTGCTGAACATTTCCACAATTAAGTAAATCACTATTTTTTCACTAACCCTTTTCCTGATTTCCAAAATCAACTCCTCTTCTAACTGACATATTTAGATGAATGTATTTTCTAGTTAAGTCTCCAAGATTCAGTATTGGAGTAACTTTTTTTCTTTTATCTTTCTTTTATCAGTCTCTGTGTTGGGCCTTCAAATGCATACATTTTAATATACATTTTAAAATATTGTAATGATTACATTTGCATAGCCACTCGGTGAGTAACGCAGAAGTTATAAACATTTCATCATTCTGTTGAAGGGCCTACAAGGTGACTGGCATGTAAACAGGAAGCAGAGTAAGAAGTTAAGTTACTTGCCTAAGTTGACAGGACCAGCAATTACAAGTCCTATGATCCTGATGTCAGCATTCTTTTCAGTACACTGTGGTGCCTCTCATCAACTCATACTTGGTCCATGACTCTAGATTTCTAGTGATTCTCTCTGCCTTTACTCCTCCTCTATCCTGCATGTCAGTATCAGATAAAACATAGCTTTCATTGAAAGATATCTCAATAAAAAAGCTGCCAATGGTTTCCCATTATACAGACAAGAAAGATCAGAATCTTATCTCCGTTTCATACGTGAAATCTCTACTCATACTGGGCTTCTCTTGTTCCTTTGAACATAACTTTTAACTTTCCTGAGACTGCCTTTGCTTTTAGCAGTGTGTCCTTTCTCTGAGTTACATATCCCTGAGTACAGAGACCTGAACGTTTATTATATATATATGTATTATTTATATATAGTTTATAGATTATGTATAACTACTACCCTGTGTGTGTTGATGGAGAGGGGGCAGGGAGCACCAGTAAAATTTTTGACATTAAAAAAAGTCTTTGCAACCAAAATGTCCATCAGTGAATGAATGGTTAAAGAAGATGTGATATATATACATCGGAATACTATTCATCCATAAAAAGAATGAAATCTTGCCATTTGCAAACAACACGGTGGTACTTGGAGGGTACTACGCTCAGTAAAATGGGTCAGAGACAAATACTGTATGATCTCACATATATGTTGAATATAAAAAATAAACTAGTGAATTTAACAAAAAAGAAACATACAGGTACAAAGAACAAACTAGTGGTTACCAAAGGGGATGGGTGGGGGAAGGGGCAAAATAGGAGTAGAGGATCAAGAGATACAAACAACCAGGCATAAAATAGTTACAAGGATGTATTGCACAGCACAGGGAATATGGTAATTTCATAACTATAAATTGACTATAACCTTTAAAAATTGTGCATCACTGTGCTGTATATCTCAAACTGATACAATATTGTGCATCAACTATACTGCAATTAAAAAAGAAAAATGAGACCGCTGTAGTTCCACATCTGGTAATGAAGGACTATGTGGTTTTGATCATGTTTCTGCTGAAAACAACTAGGGAGGCTGAGACAAAACAAATGTATCTGTTCGAAGGCGCTGGAAAGCTCTCAAAACTGTGAGGATTTCATGGCTAAGACCTAGTAGAGGCAGACAGGTTGGAGAGGCGCTTACAGCCTCTGCTGGAGGCATCTGTCTCTTCCAGAAGCAACTAAGAACAAAGCCTTTTGCAAGGTTACAGACCTAGGTGGGGGTAGAAGAGAAAAACTAGAGTTGGGCTCATCAAGAAAGAGACAAATACCTCAGTCTTTCTGTTGAGATTCTAACATGCTGCACCCTACAAGTCAGAGTGAACCAAAAATAGATTAGAACTGAATCATCTCTGTTCTCAACTAGATTGCAGTGATCTGAGGATGCTAATGGCCCTCGCTACCTAATAGAAGTAAAAAAATCCTCCCTAGAAGAAAGTCATGCTATCCCAAGCCTCAAAATATCTCTACAATTGTTTACATACAATATCCAGCGCACATAAAACAATAATCAGGTATATGAGATGACAAGACAGAAGCAACCATAGAAACAGGACTCACGGGGATTATGAAATGAAGACTTTAAAACAGTGTAATTAGGGAGTTCCCCGGTGGTCCACTGGATAGGACTCAGGGCTTTTACTGAGGTGGCCCAGGTTCAATCCCTGGTTGGGGAGAACTAAGACCCCGCAAGATATGTGGCACAGCCCTCCCCAAAATTCCCCAAAATACTATGATTAATCTGGTCAGGAACTTAAAATATGAGTAAGAATGTGGAGAATGGAAACACAACCAAATGGAATTCTGTTATTGAAAGGTACAACAAAAACCCAGTGAATGGATTTAATAGCCAATTATACAGAGTCGAAGACAAAATCACTGGAACTGGAAGAAAATTCAGAAGAAATTGCAGACAGATTAACAAAAAGACTAAAAGATGAAAATGGAAAAAATTTAAAAGGTAGGAGATATAGAGTTAAAAAAAAGTCCAATATAGATATATAATTAAAACCCAGAAGGAGAAGCATGAGGGACAGTAACAAAGCAAAACCAAAAGAGATGTCTCAAATAAAAAGCATCATGCTTTAGATCCAAGAAGCATTATAAACTTTTAAGGAAAAGGCAAAGAAAATAACACCTAAGCACTTCATATTAAAAGTGAACTATGCTAACTATGCTGAAAGTGAAAAATGTAACTGCTGATATTCAAAGAGGGGGAAATGTTGAGCATCCGTAGGTAAGAAAATTATTCTATCGAATGAATGACAATAAGACAGCTCCTTTGCAACCAAATGGTGCTATCTTTAGAGTGCTAAAAGAAAACAGAATTCATATTCAAATAATATAACTCTCAGAAGGTAAGACACTATAAAGCTATTTTCAAACAAACAGAAACTATGGCTCAGCTGGTAAAGAATCTACCTTGCAGGAGACGTGGGTTCAGTCCCTCGGTTGGGAAGATCGCCTGGAGAAGGGAAGAGCTACCCATTCCAGTATTCTAGCCTGAAGAATTCCATGGACTGTATGGGGTCACAAAGAATCGGACACAACTGACAGACTTTCACTTTCACTTTTTCCACCTCTGCCTTGGAGGAAAGAGTAACCTTTGAGTAGAGAGAAATGTTCTCAGATGGAAGTTCTTAGATTTTGAAAGGGATGAAGAACAATAAAGAAAATATATGGGTAAATCTCAACAAATAATTACTTTCACAAAACAATGCTGACTTATTGCGGAGAAGGCAATGGCAACCCACTCCAGTACTCTTGCCTGGAAAATCCAGGGACGAGGGAGCCTGGTGAGCTGCCGTCTATGGGGCTGCACAGAGTCGGACATGACTGAAGCGACTTAGCAGCAGCAGTAGCAGCAGCAGCTGACTTACTGTGTTTAAAACATACAGATTTTAACTTTAACAACACATAAATTGAGAAGTGGGGATAAAGTGGTCAAGGGTATTCACATTGTCCAGGAAGTGGATAAAGTACTAACGTATACTAGACTCCTATTTTTTTATTTTTTGATTTTTTTTTTGGCTGTGCTGGGTCTTAGTTGTGGCATGTGAACTCTGTATCAGCATGCAAACTCCTAGTTTCACAAGTGGGATCTAGTTTCCTGACCAGGGATCAAACCTGGGTCCCCAGCATTGATCCTGCAGCAGGATTAGCACTGATAAGTGCTGTTATCATTGATCCTGTACAGCACTGAAGTCTGTACCACTGGACTACCAGAGAAGTCCCTATACTAGACTTCTGGATGTCAAGGATGCACAGTCTAATTTCTAGAGCAATTAAACTATAGTGAAAAAGACATGCAGGCCTCCTTGGCGGCTCAGCGGTAAAGAATCTGTCTGCCAGTGTAGGAGACGCAGGTTTGATCCCCGGGTCAGGAAGATCCCTGGAAAGAAATGGCAACCCATTCCAGTATTCTTGCTTGTGAAATCCCATGGACAGAAAAGCCTGGTGGGTTATAGTCCATGGGGCTACAAAAGAGTCAGACATGACTTAGCGACTAAACAACAACAACAAAAAGACATAAATAAAAGGAAAAGGGGAGTAAATAAACCTGACATATCACAAAGGATGAAGAAAGTAGAGAAAACAGAGTGAAGAGCAGGGGAGACAAGAACAGTAGGATAGCAGTTTTGAAGCCTCGTATATCAGTAATAACATTAAACTTAAATTGACTATCCCAATTAAAAGATAAGACTGCTGCCTTGGATTTATAAAGATACACCTTTAACCTGTTTTCAAGAGGTAAATATTAGAATACAGAAAAGTTTAAAGTGAAGAGATATACAAAAACTAAAAGAAAGACTGGCTGTGCTTATATCCAAGACACAATACAAGAGATATAAAGCTCACGTGTCAACAGCCCTAACAGGAAACAAGTGACACACTCAGGATTGTTTGTTTTAAACAGAGGGACTAATTACAAATGTGTGTATAGGGTATAAGAGAATTACAAGGATGGTTCTGTAATTCAGGGCTAACAACACGGAAACTGTACCTCTCTTAAGCTCCAAGAGACAGAAGAAATTAACCAAAGTCTTGAGGGAGAGAGGCAATGATCTTTGGTCAAGGTACACGTTCAGTTCAGGGCAACCTCTAATGGAGGGAGCCAGGGGAATATAAGCACTTATCTCAACTCTTTTCCACCATACACTCTCCTTCTATCAGCTACTGAACATGGGGTGGTATCAGTTCAGTCACTCTCTCATCTGAAGCCAAAAACAGTATCCACCCCAGACTTCTTCATATATGGTAAGGGAGAAAAGAAATAAGTAACAAAACATGATTTATAGTTTCATAAAACCAGTGTTTTAGCTGGTCATGAAGACTAGGTTCAGGAGCATAGCTGCTTTCTATCACCACCCATCTAGGTTTCTCTCACTCATTGCTTGTACCTAAGCTGAATGGAATTCTTTACCAGGTAAAAGTGAAGTCACTCAGTCGTGTCCGACTCTCTGTGACCCCATAGACTGTGGCTCACCAGGCTCCTCCATCCATGGAATTTTCCAGGCAAGAGTACTGGAGTGGGTTGCAATTTCCTTCTCTAGGGGATCTTCCCTACCCAGGGATCAAACCCGGGTCTCCCACATTGCAGGCAGATGCTTTACCATCTGAGCCAGGTAGGGTGATCCAAACATTCATTCTCATAAAATAAAACCAAGTGGAGGTCCTTTTTGGGTTACCCTAGTTTTTTCATTGACTGTTGGCCAAGAGAATACTGATGAATATCATACATTCCATAGAAAGTCCTACTTACTCCACTATGCAATAGCATTCGAAGTTCCCCCTTTTAAAAGGAATCTTTCTCCTTTGTCAGCAGTGTTCCCCTGCACCCCTCCCATTGGTTAATGATAGGAAAAAGTCCTGCCAGCAAGCCATGTCCACTTCCAATTCACTGAAACCATGTTTCCTAGGAATCATTCCTCCCTTGAGTACTAAAACCTCCAAAGCACTAAGACTGATGCTTCTCAGACCAAAAAATTCCTCCAGTGGTTTACTAGGCATAATAAGAGAATGGAACACAAATGCATACATGTGAACACCAAAAGACATACACAACAATGTTCACAGAAGCTCTCCTAATAGCCAAAGCGTGGAAACATCTCTAATATCTATCAACAATAGAATGGATAAATAAATGTGGTATAAAGTAAATACTGAACACTGTATAGCAATGAAAATGAATGAATGTATGTTACCTGCTGCAGGTAACAATGTGGATAAATCTTACAATGTTAGATAAAAGCAGCCAGAAACTAAAGATACATTATGTATTCAATTTATATATAAAGGTTAACCACTATCAAACCTAATCTTTGGTGTTAGAATTCAAGATGGTGATTACCCTTGGGAAGGATGAAGTGTAATAACTAGGAAGGAACACAGTTATTGATGTGGGGGTGACAATAGTTACCTTCATTTTGTGATGTCATGCTAAACAACTATATTTGTGTTTTTCTATACATATGTTCGGAGAAGGCAATGGCACCCCACTCTAGTACTCTTGCCTGGAAAATCCCGGGGATGGCGGAGCCTGGTGGGCTGCTGTCTATGGGATCACACAGAGTCAGACACAACTGACACGACCTAGCAGTAGCATACATGTTATGCTTCCGTTAAAAAGCTTATTAAAAAAAAATACAACTGTTATCTTGCATATAATGTATAATTTCTCTGGATGCTTTTGTTTTTCTGTATTTTATCAGTTTGACTATAACATGCATAGGTGTGACTTTCACGGTAACTTTTCTGCTTGCAATTTACTGAGCTTTGTGGATTTATAGTTCTATGCTTTTCACCAAACTTGGAAAACATGCCACTTGATATTTTTTTTTAAACAAAATTAGTCATACTGAAAAATAGAGGGACTACTCTCATCTCCACTCTATACACCTTCTGGGGAAGGCAGCACCATATATTGGTTATGGATTCTAAGCATATATTTCATTGTTTAGGCCAGCATCCCTAATTTGCAGGTTATTGTATCATAACTGGCCAGTTTTCCAATTTGTTCTGAGTTCTCGTCTAGCCTGTCAACTCATAAGCCAGTGATAATGAACCAGTATATACCCTTACCTCAGGCCATGTTTCCTAAAGTTATTCCCTATGGAAAGATTTCCCTTTACTATCATGTGTTAGGGCCACTAATGAGTGGTGGTTTTACTGACCATTCACATCCAGCTGTGGCCAGCTCACTGCAGATTCTTTCAAGAATGAATAGGACCCACACTTTTTTCTCTTCCAGGTCAGCAGCAACTCTTCCTGAAGCCAATTTATATGGGTTGGGGGAGAAATACTGAAGGAGCAGGGTCAGGGACTACAGGAGTCTGAGTCACCTGCTCATTTAGTTTAGTTGTAGCCAGTTCCCAGTCTAACAGGGAGTGGACTGCTTCTGTGCTCATCCAGCTGTATGGCTTGGTGAATCAGAGAGCGTCAGCTCACGATGGGTGGTTCAATTATTCATGCAGTCACTTGATGTCCCATGGTCAGGTGTTCCATCCTACCAGGTAGCAGGAGCAAATCTGGAGCTGCCTTTCAAAGAAACAAAACAAAATGTTGTTGGCTGAGGAATATATGTCCTTATTCCCANCAGATGGAAGTTCTTAGATTTTGAAAGGGATGAAGAACAATAAAGAAAATATATGGGTAAATCTCAACAAATAATTACTTTTACAAAACAATGCTGACTTATTGCGGAGAAGGCAATGGCAACCCACTCCAGTACTCTTGCCTGGAAAATCCAGGGACGAGGGAGCCTGGTGATCTGCCGTCTATGGGGCTACACAGAGTCGGACATGACTGAAGCGACTTAGCAGCAGCAGTAGCAGCAGCAGCTGACTTACTGTGTTTAAAACATACAGATTTTAACTTTAACAACACATAAATTGAGAAGTGGGGATAAAGTGGTCAAGGGTATTCACATTGTCCAGGAAGTGGATAAAGTACTAACGTATACTAGACTCCTATTTTTTTATTTTTTTAATTTTTTTTTGGCTGTGCTGGGTCTTAGTTGCGGCATGTGATCTCTGTATCAGCATGCAAACTCCTAGTTTCACAAGTGGGATCTAGTTTCCTGACCAGGGATCAAACCTGGGTCCCCAGCATTGATCCTGCAGCAGGATCAGCACTGATAAGTGCTGTTATCATTGATCCTGTACAGCACTGAAGTCTGTACCACTGGACTACCAGAGAAGTCCCTATACTAGACTTCTGGATGTCAAGGATGCACAGTCTAATTTCTAGAGCAATTAAACTATAGTGAAAAAGACATGCAGGCCTCCTTGGCGGCTCAGCGGTAAAGAATCTGTCTGCCAGTGTAGGAGACGCAGGTTTGATCCCCGGGTCAGGAAGATCCCTGGAAAGAAATGGCAACCCATTCCAGTATTCTTGCTTGTGAAATCCCATGGACAGAAAAGCCTGGTGGGTTATAGTCCATGGGGCTACAAAAGAGTCAGACATGACTTAGCGACTAAACAACAACAACAAAAAGACATAAATAAAAGGAAAAGGGGAGTAAATAAACCTGACATATCACAAAGGATGAAGAAAGTAGAGAAAACAGAGTGAAGAGCAGGGGAGACAAGAACAGTAGGATAGCAGTTTTGAAGCCTCGTATATCAGTAATAACATTAAACTTAAATTGACTATCCCAATTAAAAGATAAGACTGCTGCCTTGGATTTATAAAGATACACCTTTAACCTGTTTTCAAGAGGTAAATATTAGAATACAGAAAAGTTTAAAGTGAAGAGATATACAAAAACTAAAAGAAAGACTGGCTGTGCTTATATCCAAGACACAATACAAGAGATATAAAGCTCACGTGTCAACAGCCCTAACAGGAAACAAGTGACACACTCAGGATTGTTTGTTTTAAACAGAGGGACTAATTACAAATGTGTGTATAGGGTATAAGAGAATTACAAGGATGGTTCTGTAATTCAGGGCTAACAACACGGAAACTGTACCTCTCTTAAGCTCCAAGAGACAGAAGAAATTAACCAAAGTCTTGAGGGAGAGAGGCAATGATCTTTGGTCAAGGTACACGTTCAGTTCAGGGCAACCTCTAATGGAGGGAGCCAGGGGAATATAAGCACTTATCTCAACTCTTTTCCACCATACACTCTCCTTCTATCAGCTACTGAACATGGGGTGGTATCAGTTCAGTCACTCTCTCATCTGAAGCCAAAAACAGTATCCACCCCAGACTTCTTCATATATGGTAAGGGAGAAAAGAAATAAGTAACAAAACATGATTTATAGTTTCATAAAACCAGTGTTTTAGCTGGTCATGAAGACTAGGTTCAGGAGCATAGCTGCTTTCTATCACCACCCATCTAGGTTTCTCTCACTCATTGCTTGTACCTAAGCTGAATGGAATTCTTTACCAGGTAAAAGTGAAGTCACTCAGTCGTGTCCGACTCTCTGTGACCCCATAGACTGTGGCTCACCAGGCTCCTCCATCCATGGAATTTTCCAGGCAAGAGTACTGGAGTGGGTTGCAATTTCCTTCTCTAGGGGATCTTCCCTACCCAGGGATCAAACCCGGGTCTCCCACATTGCAGGCAGATGCTTTACCATCTGAGCCAGGTAGGGTGATCCAAACATTCATTCTCATAAAATAAAACCAAGTGGAGGTCCTTTTTGGGTTACCCTAGTTTTTTCATTGACTGTTGGCCAAGAGAATACTGATGAATATCATACATTCCATAGAAAGTCCTACTTACTCCACTATGCAATAGCATTCGAAGTTCCCCCTTTTAAAAGGAATCTTTCTCCTTTGTCAGCAGTGTTCCCCTGCACCCCTCCCATTGGTTAATGATAGGAAAAAGTCCTGCCAGCAAGCCATGTCCACTTCCAATTCACTGAAACCATGTTTCCTAGGAATCATTCCTCCCTTGAGTACTAAAACCTCCAAAGCACTAAGACTGATGCTTCTCAGACCAAAAAATTCCTCCAGTGGTTTACTAGGCATAATAAGAGAATGGAACACAAATGCATACATGTGAACACCAAAAGACATACACAACAATGTTCACAGAAGCTCTCCTAATAGCCAAAGCGTGGAAACATCTCTAATATCTATCAACAATAGAATGGATAAATAAATGTGGTATAAAGTAAATACTGAACACTGTATAGCAATGAAAATGAATGAATGTATGTTACCTGCTGCAGGTAACAATGTGGATAAATCTTACAATGTTAGATAAAAGCAGCCAGAAACTAAAGATACATTATGTATTCAATTTATATATAAAGGTTAACCACTATCAAACCTAATCTTTGGTGTTAGAATTCAAGATGGTGATTACCCTTGGGAAGGATGAAGTGTAATAACTAGGAAGGAACACAGTTATTGATGTGGGGGTGACAATAGTTACCTTCATTTTGTGATGTCATGCTAAACAACTATATTTGTGTTTTTCTATACATATGTTCGGAGAAGGCAATGGCACCCCACTCTAGTACTCTTGCCTGGAAAATCCCGGGGATGGCGGAGCCTGGTGGGCTGCTGTCTATGGGATCACACAGAGTCAGACACAACTGACACGACCTAGCAGTAGCATACATGTTATGCTTCCGTTAAAAAGCTTATTAAAAAAAAATACAACTGTTATCTTGCATATAATGTATAATTTCTCTGGATGCTTTTGTTTTTCTGTATTTTATCAGTTTGACTATAACATGCATAGGTGTGACTTTCACGGTAACTTTTCTGCTTGCAATTTACTGAGCTTTGTGGATTTATAGTTCTATGCTTTTCACCAAACTTGGAAAACATGCCACTTGATATTTTTTTTTAAACAAAATTAGTCATACTGAAAAATAGAGGGACTACTCTCATCTCCACTCTATACACCTTCTGGGGAAGGCAGCACCATATATTGGTTATGGATTCTAAGCATATATTTCATTGTTTAGGCCAGCATCCCTAATTTGCAGGTTATTGTATCATAACTGGCCAGTTTTCCAATTTGTTCTGAGTTCTCGTCTAGCCTGTCAACTCATAAGCCAGTGATAATGAACCAGTATATACCCTTACCTCAGGCCATGTTTCCTAAAGTTATTCCCTATGGAAAGATTTCCCTTTACTATCATGTGTTAGGGCCACTAATGAGTGGTGGTTTTACTGACCATTCACATCCAGCTGTGGCCAGCTCACTGCAGATTCTTTCAAGAATGAATAGGACCCACACTTTTTTCTCTTCCAGGTCAGCAGCAACTCTTCCTGAAGCCAATTTATATGGGTTGGGGGAGAAATACTGAAGGAGCAGGGTCAGGGACTACAGGAGTCTGAGTCACCTGCTCATTTAGTTTAGTTGTAGCCAGTTCCCAGTCTAACAGGGAGTGGACTGCTTCTGTGCTCATCCAGCTGTATGGCTTGGTGAATCAGAGAGCGTCAGCTCACGATGGGTGGTTCAATTATTCATGCAGTCACTTGATGTCCCATGGTCAGGTGTTCCATCCTACCAGGTAGCAGGAGCAAATCTGGAGCTGCCTTTCAAAGAAACAAAACAAAATGTTGTTGGCTGAGGAATATATGTCCTTATTCCCAAACTACAGGGTCTGTGTTGTAATTCCCCTATGGGAACTTACCTAAGCCTTCATTTAATATCTCTTACCATGTGAACTTCCAGTACCAGTGGACCTGCCTAATCACAACCCACCCCCCCCACCCCGCCCGGCTCAAAACTTGCAGTCTTACGGTTACCCAGAAAACAGGTTAGAGCAGGTCACCCAAATGTGCTTTGTTGCCTCCAGAATCCCAAAAAGTCTGCTACACCTTTTCTCCTTTCTCTTTGTTGTAGTGGTAGGAAACACAACTACCCATCACTTATTTGAATGGATACTCAAACATGTCTCCGGCCACTGCAACCCTAGAAACTCGGTGCAGTCCTGGGTTTACTGCTGCATCTTCTGGCAGGCATATGTCTTATCAAATCATGCAGAATGCTTGCTACTCCTTTCTCATTAGGTTCTTTTAACATAATTTCATTGCTATAATAGACTAGTATGATATTCTGTGGAACAGTGATATGGTCAAGGTCCCTTTACACCACAGAAACAACAGGGATGTTGACATAGCCCTGAGACAAGACAGTTAGGGTTTACTGTTGTCCCTGTCATTTAAGAGCAATATGCTTTTGACTTTCTGTACTGATTAGAAAGGAGATGGGAGTGGGAGGCAGGGCACATTTCCAGATTAATACCTATGTATCATGTCAAAGTCTATATTAATTTCTTCCAATGAAGATACTACAGCTGGAACAACTGCAGTTGCCCCCCACCTCCACCCCACACCTGATTAAGCTCTGCAATAATCCACTGTCATCTTTCACTACTCATCTGGTTTTTACATTGTCATCTCCATGATCCATCTAGTGATCACAGGAAATTTAAATGGGAATATGGTATCAGTTGCCATGCCAGCATGGGGGCACTAATTTCTGTACTGCTTTTCTTTTACTGTCTTGAGAGGGAGCGGTAACAATCAGTTCTGAACTTCTATCTAGTCCTACCTACCATAACAACACTCACTCCATTGGTCAGGAAATGAAAATGAACATTGCTTCAGTTATTAAAATGTATTTATTCTTACCACACATCTGGGGTTGGAGAAGTAACCAGTGTGGCTCTCTCTGGGCTGTTAGCCAGACTCAGGCCAGGACTCCATCTGTCACTCAACTTTCTTGGGGACCCCTATTCTAACCAATAGCCACTGGAGAAGGATTAGGGTAGTGATTCCCTAACTTGCTCACTGGAATTACTAGGGGAACTTAAGAAAGGCCTGTCTCTCACCCCCAGAAATTATGAGTTAACTGGCCTGGGGTGTATCCTTGGCTTTAGAATTCTAATGTATTCTCATGTCCAGACAAGTCTGGGGACCACTGGGTCTGGAGAAGATCAATGGTTATACCACTGTGGCTGCATTGCAGGGTTCTTCCTTGAAGGGACCAAATCTCTCCCCATCAAGAAGTACCAAGTCTATGACTTGGTGAGATGCTTCAAATTTAACTCCTCGGGTTCTCATTGGTCAAAACAGCAAGATCTTTAATTCTTCTGTAGGTTATCACTTGCCAGAGCAAGCTGCATACTCCTCTGATGGGGATGCTATGTCAGGATTTGCCTGGAGGAACTGGGAGGTGGTGAGGGTAAATTCTGAGGACAGTAGGAATCATCTTATGAGACAGCTGCCCCAAAGCTTCATTCTTGTCTGCCCAACTGTCCCCACTTGATGTCTCAGGGCCCCACTCCTTTCTCATCAATCCTAACCTCAGTGTAAGAAAACTGGAAGAACTGAGCATTTAACTGGTACTACAAATCTACTTTATTTGCCCACTGTCCATAGGGTCCCACAGAGTTGTCATAACTGAAGCAACGTAGCACACACGCATGCATACACAGCCCCAAAGTAGAAACAACTCAAATAGCTACAACAGAGTGGACAGAGACAGCTTAGCCACAAGCGGAATATAACAATGAACATGAACAAACTACTTCTACAAGCAACTTAGATGAACCTTACAAATATAATGGTTGAAATACACATATAATTTCATTCATGTATGATTCAAAACAGATCTATGGTTATAAGTTAGTATGAGTGGTTACATCTGGGGAAGAGGTTGGGCAGTATAATTATTGGGATGTCACATAAAAGGTTCCTATGTAACTTGTAATATTCTATTTCTTGGGTGGTGGATAGAGGGATATTTTTACTTATGATAGATACTGCATTTATTTATGCAGTATGCTGTATTTCAGTTTTTTAAAAGAGTAGTCTTAATAAGACTGGGAACTACCAGTTATGCCTACTTGCCCCTCACCATCAATTCAAACACTTCCTTCAAGGCTTGGTTCAAATTCCACAACTAACTTGAAGCCCAACCACTTCAGCTAGAAATGACTTATCTTTTTTTTTTATTTTTATTTTTTTTATCAGAAACTGTTGACATTTTATTTTTTTTAATTTAATAAATAAAAATAATAAACCGAATATAGACTGATGATTCATTTCCCACATGATAGCACACGTTACAGTGCCATTCTCCCAAACCTTCCCCCCCTCTCCCTCTCCCTCAAAGTCCAAAAGTCCATTCCATGCATCTGTGTCTCTTTTGCTGTAGAAATGACTTATCTTTCTGCTCAGTTTTCATTACATCTCCTGGGAGATAGTGTAATATAGGAGAAATGGTACAGGCCAAGGGGCTGGGGCTCTAATCTGTAAAGCAATAATAAATAAGAGAGTGATATAGTCATATTTGTCATATTTGCACACCATGAATTTGCTTAACTAATTATACTTATTTATATTTCTTTGACTATGTGGACAAACAAAAATTTACATATACGTGTAAGTATAAAACTGTTGTCCCAGTGTATCATGCCTCTGTTGTTTGTGCCTCTTTGCAATGTGCCTTTGGCACTTTAACTATCAAGTGTTAAATGTTAGTCTCTCAGTCGTGCCCGACTCTTTGCGACCCCATGGACTGCAACCCACCAGGCTCTTCTGTCCATGAGATTTTCCAGGCAAGGATACTGGAGTGGGTTGCCATTTCCTTCTCCAATAACTATCAAAAGTACTTTATTTCCCCACTTCTTGAATCTAGGCTAGCCTTCCTTGTGACTTACTTTGACCACTGAATGCAGTAGCTGTGACTTAGTGCAACTTCTGTGGATGAGGCCTAGAGAGGCTCTACAGCTTCCTTTGTCACCTTCTGGAACACTGCCCTGGGCCTCTATGCTGTGAATAAGTCTAGAATGAAAGACCATGTGGAGAGAGCCACGTGAATGAGCCCAGAAGAAACGACAGAAAAACTTTCTAGTCAAAACACAGAATGGTGAGAAATAAAAAATCATTCTTGACTTTAGTCATTAAATTTGTGGTTGACTTGTAGTGCAGGAAGATAATCTAGTCTGCTGTGGCAGAGACTGCTGTTGTCTCTCAATGTCTTTTTTCTTCTCTTCCTTTAGTATTACAACTCCCAAGTTTTGACTTAGTACTTTGCCACACAGGCAAGGACTGTATTTCCTAGCCTCCCTTGGAGGTCTGGCCATGCAGCTACATTTTGGCCAAAAGAGGAAACGATGGCTGCAACTTCTGTGACATGCCCTTAAAAAGAAGAGGTATACTGTTTTTCCATTTCCCATTCTCAGATACATCTTGGCAGGAGGTGAAACAACCATCTTAGGCCATGAAATAGAAGCCACATATTGAGTATAGCAGATTAACAAGCTAGAATAAGGGTGGATCCCTAACACCTGATGCTGCTGTATCAATTGTGAACTGATTATCTCTGAAATGTTATAAGAGAAAAAAATAAACTTTCATCTTAAGTTATTATTATGCTGGCCTTTAAGCAACCAAACCTATATCCCAAGTAATACGTATTTTCCATTATTTCCCCCATATAGTTATATACAAATACGTGTGTGTGTGTGTGTGTATCTACAAATATAAATATTTTGAGTGTAAACATACACACAAATATGTAAACATGTGTGCTGCTGCTGCTGACTTATAGACTGGGATCACATTATACACACTTTTCTTCATCTTGCTTTTTCTCATTTAGTAGTAGTACTTTGTGGAAATCACAATTCATTTCATACTGCTTTAATTTATTCCTTTTGTTGGATACAAAAACTGTAATTCACTCAACCATTTTCCTAATAATGAGCTTTCACTTTGCTATTTGTTTTCAGATACTATGGATGATGCTACAATGAATATTCTTATAGACAGATCCTTACATATTTCAAGGGCTTCCCTTGTAGCTCAGCTGGTAAAGAATCCATCTGCAATGCAGGAGACCCTGGTTTGATTCCTGAGTCGGGAAGATGTGCTGCAGAAGGGACAGGCTACCCACTTCAGTATTCTTGGATTCCCTGGTGGCTCAGCTGGCAAGAATCCGCCCACAATGTGGGAGACTTGGGTTCGATCCCTGGATTGGGAATATCCCCTGGAGAAGGGAATGCCTACCCAATCCAGTATTCTGGCCTAGAGAATTCCATGGACTATATATCCATGCAGTCACAAAGAGTAGGATACAACTGAGGGACTTTCACTTACATATTTTATACCTATTGGACAGATTCCCAAGAAAGATATAGCTAGGACAAAAGATATTTCTAGTTTAAAACATTTTAATGCAGGTTGCCAGACTGTTTTGTAAACAGGTTGAAAAAGTTCACATTTATACCAGTGTGCATGCATGCTAAGTCACTTCAGTCATGTCCTTCTCTTTGCGACCCTATGGACTGTGGCCCACCAGGCTCCTCTGTCCATGGGATTCTCCAGGCAAGAATATTGGAGTGGTTTGCCATTAACTTCTCTAGTATTTGCTTTTAAATTATAATCTTTTCCTAATCAATGACTGCAAAAGTGGCATCTCAATACACACTCATAGATTCTATTACAGGATAGAAAGCCTTTTTTCCAAGTTCACTCTACCATGTCTCCAGGAATTTTCTGTAAGGCGCTTGTGTATACTGTTTGTTTTAAGCACCACAAGTATTATAGAAAATGATTTTTAAAGCTTTACCAGTTGTTATTAATTTTAAAATACCAGTTTTGTTTCTCTAGTTTTGCTTTTATTTCCAGTTTGCTGCATTTCCTCTTCCTCTTAACGCTGTGGGTAAGGCAGGGCAGTTAAAACGTGGTTCCTCAAAAAAAGGGGGAAGTATAAAAATGCCAAACACCAAAATAAAAATCCTCTTTTAAAAAAAGTTTTGTTTACCCCTTAAAAATTTTTTAACACATAAACTGACATATTTAAATAATTTTTTACAAAAAAAGACTTGCTTAGTTGTTCATGTAATAATCATTGATTTGAGCCCAGGAGGGTAAGTCTTTCAATCTATTCAAACATTATTAGGTACCCCATTAATTTCATCTTACGGTTCCAGTCTATCAATCTGAAATTCCTTTTACTTTTCTTTTACTTTGGGCTTGATCACATGTCCTACTTCTTGGGTTTTCATGTAAGTGGTACACATCCTTCATTAGTTTCTTTAGAAAGGATGTGTGAACTGCATATTTGAGACATTTTAGGATTGAAAATAATTTCTTTTAGCTTTGTATCTGAGTAACAGCATGGCCTGTACAGAACTCTAAATTATAAGTAATTTTCCTTCAGAATTTTGGAGCATTGCTTCATTACCCTTTTGCTTCCAGAATTGTTACTGAGAAGTCTAACACATTCATCTCTGTATGCATCACATGAAATCTGTTTTTTCTTTCTAGAAATTTTAACAATCTAGTCTTTGTCTCTCTACTTGTTATCTTTACGGAGAAGAGAAAGGCAGGAGATACACGGGAAAAAAGCTCCAGAAATCAGCATGGGGTCCCCTTAAGCATTTTATACNGAGCTAAACACGTGAGATCTGTTTATTTTATTGTATGTAAATTTACCTCATTCTTTTTTAAGAAATGGAACAAAAGATGAATTTTCTTAATAGGAAAGTATAACAAATGATTAAGTTCAAGCTAAAGAGTTGCATTTATTAACATGTAAGTAATAAAGTCTATTTTTACAAGATTAAAGAATTTTATTTCAGAAAACTTATTTTTGAGAATTTTGGAAAATATTTACATACTATAAGTTGTAAAAGTTTTTTCCCCTCTTCCGAGGTAGACCAACTAAAATTAAAAGTCAATGTAATTAAAAAGCTTTTATGGAGAACAATTTTGATGTCATTTAAAACATTTTCTTCCATGTAACCTCTCTGCAATTTAGAATTCCTCGTGTCATCTAGTATTTGTTGAGCACTTACTGTGGGACAGGCAATGTTCTAGATACTGGGACACTGTTCTATTTATAGCAGTGAGTGGGAAGATTGATTATTAATTTCATTTTATTGGCCCTTTGGTCCTAAGTAGTCTTTAAGTGGTAATAGTAAAGCCATCCATTAAAAATATTTTCATCTTTCTATAGTTCAAAAGTAAAGTCATTTCTATGTTTTACCCATATTGATACATTAGAAAATATTTATGAAATTATCAGCAATCAAGTTACCGTTATTTTTATGGGATCATTATATGCAACCTTTTGAAAAGGAAGAAAAAACAGAGCAAAATAGAAATGAGCAGTGTTACCAACTCTTGACTGATGGAATTATAAGTTATTTTATTTTTTATACTTATTAAAAATTTCAGATTTTATAAATTAAATGCTATTTCTGGTAATCCTTAAACAATTTAAAAATGTACTGTACAAAATACATTAAACCTAACAATTAGTAGGTAGTAGATTTCCCTTTACAGTACCTAATATATCTGCCATAGCTCAGTATATATCAAACAGGTTCATAAGAAATAGCCAATCTTAAATTTTTAAAAAAAATTTCTTGTTCTGTATTTCATATTTACCAAAAATCAGCTCTAACATATAATTTAAATGATTTAATTGAGCTTTATAGGCTGTATTATTTTCCTTATAATTTTTCCTGTACTTAAATTGAAGTTTGTTATCTTTAAAAGTAAATTTTCCCACATAAGACTGTTGTATAAATTATTTTGTTGTAGGAAATAATAGTACCTTTCGTCACTGTATTACTATGATGTTTTACCGAGGAATTAAGTGTTGAAAGAGC
Organism: Neotragus moschatus; assembly: GCA_006410615.1. NCBI lineage: Eukaryota > Metazoa > Chordata > Mammalia > Artiodactyla > Bovidae > Neotragus > Neotragus moschatus. The sequence continues at coordinate 404,829 of SJYA01000925.1, read as the reverse complement.
AACATTTTCTGAAGTAAATTTTATTTTATTTTTAATTTTTTTTTAAATTTTTTTTTTTTCATCTCAGGTGTACATGAGTTCCCAATCTTGAACCCCCCCTCCCACCTCCCACTCCACATCAACTCTCTGGATCATCCCCGTTTCCCCAGGAAACAGTTCTTTGTCATTTTCAGAATGTTAATTCATTCAGAGTGTTTCTGTGGAGTGTCTCCACTTTTGTTAAGAGACTAGAACAGATCAGCCTGACTAGTAAGATCTTACCCTTACAGAATTTCATTCTGGTTACTGAAAGATTATATCCCCAAAGATTTCTGCCATGTAGTATTGTCAGGTTGAGTTGGCAAAATATTTTTTCAGAGGAGCTGCTTCCAATCTTCATAATCTTAATAAAAACTACCATTCACTTTTATCTTCTCTGTGCCAGGCACTCTTATAGGTACTGCACATATGTAAATAGGTTGTTTCATGTAGAGCTTATAACAAACCTTTGGCATGGTGTTATATCAAAAATAGCTTTATTTTGGAAGAGTTAGTATTAAGCCAGCCTTTTCGTAGTTGAATAGTAAGAACAGTTATCTCTAGAGAGTAGTTTTACTGAGAGAAGAACAGATAAAATTTTGGCTCTGTTGAATTTCGTTCACAGTGACTGAGAATAGGCTTTGTACTTAATTTCCTAGGCTAAACCTGCTTAAGCTCCAGTTTACCCACATGAAAAATGGGAATAATAATGGTGCCTACTAAATTCAGTTAACACAATGTTAACTGAGGTATTACAGTTGCACTTTTAGCATAATCTGTTCATTTATTATTAACATTTATTAGCATGCCTTAGCATATGACCTTCAACTTTTCTTTTTCTATATTAAGCTATAGTGCTTATTAGCAAGGTTGTCAGGTTAGCACTCAGTGAATGATGACAAGTGATAACTCTTAAGGTCAGAAGGGATTCCCTATGGAACCCAGCAGAGGCGGCGTACTAGCCAACATTTGATAAATGCATGCTGAAATATAAATATTTTGGCTCCTTGGTGTGTTTCTCTCTGCAGACATAGGGAACATTTCATTTATGTCACTTATATTCCCTATCCCCAAAATCAGTGCTGAGTACTATAAAAGGCTTTAATGAATACTTATGAAGTAAGATGTATCTAATAATGAGATTGTTTAGTATGTGAAAATTTCACCTAGCTCTTTAAAATAGCTTTTACACAACATCTAGGTTTTTCTATAGGAATCACACTACGATTTACCAAAAATGTAAATTAAAGCATTGAAGACATATTCTGTCTGCAATTATAAATCAGTGGTAAATAGTTTATAGGAAATTCTGTTGTATGATTTTAGACGTGGTGGAAATGTTTTCTAAACATATAAAATTGAGTTTTATTTATAATTATGGTGATTGTAATTCCTGAAATAAAACTAAACACAAATATACTAAGTGAGGATAATGAGATAGGGTATTGGATAGAGGATTTATTTCTGAAAACTTTGTTCTCCAGTTTCAAAAGTATCAAGGCAGTCCACAAATAAAATAAAGTGGTCCTAGGTACTGGTTCTTTGATATTTATTCACAGTTTTATAGATAAGGTAAGAAATTAAAGTGAGAAGTAAAGAATAAGCTGAAGGGTGAGACATGCTATTTAAGTTCTTTAAAAAAAATTTTTTTTTAAATTTATTTACAGTAGGTCCTTTTTTTGGGGGGAAATCAATGAAAGTTTATTAATTTATCATTAGCAATTGGAATAAGCAGTTATTTGGTATTTGTACACATCAGGTATTGACCTAGGTAATTTACATGTATTATTTAATTTCAAAATATTTATGTTTCATTTTAAACTAAACTATGGTAGGTCCTTGTTGGTCATCTGTTTTAAACATAGCAGTCTGTACATATCAGCCCCAAACTCCCAGTCCATCCCTATTTGAGTCTTTTTTCAGACTCTTAACAAATCTGTATTTTTAGTTTCAGAATGGCTTCGATTATTGCCTTTCCTTGGCGTACTCGCACTACTTGGCTACCTTGCGGTTCGTCCATTCCTCCCGAAGAAAAAGCAACAGAAGGATAGCTTGATTAATCTTAAAATACAAAAGGAAAATCCCAAGGTGGTGAATGAAATAAACATCGAAGATTTGTGCCTTACTAAAGCAGCTTATTGTAGGTGTTGGCGTTCTAAGACGGTAAGATGTCCATTTACACATACACTAAAATTTTGTGCAGTTAACATGGTTTTGCTTCTTAAATCCTCAGTTTTGAGGTTCTGTGAGATGAGAGACTTTTCCATAGTATTCAGCACTGAAAGTCTGTTCTAAATTAAAGTTTGCCTCTTCTGATCAATATACTTCCTACATTAGAAAAGTTAGAGCAGCACAGAAACTTAATTGAGCAAGTTACTTAATCCTTAATCTCTGTCAGTCTTTTTAATCTGATAATATCACAAATTTTTGAGGATTTAGTGAGATGATGTATGTATAGTACAGTGCCTTCTATGTAGTATGAGCTAGTGAATGACAGCTGTAGTTATGGATGATTTTGAATATGGAAATTAAAAAGGAATTTGATAGATACTACTAGGTTATCATATGCTGTGAATGAAGTCAGACAGAAAAATACCATATAATGTCATATATGGAATCTAAAGTAAGACACAGATGAACCTACTTATGAAACAGAAACAGAATCAAGGCAGAGAACAGAGTGGTGATTGCCAAGGGGGCTGGGGGTTGGGGAAGGGTGGAGTGGGAGGTTGGGGTTAGCAGATAAAAGATTTTATATATAGCATGGATAAATGACAAGGTCCTACTGTACAGCATAGAAAACTATTCAGTATCCTATGATAAACCATAATGGAAAATAATATTTTTTTAAAAAGAATGTATATATGTGTATAACTGAATCACTTTGCTATACAGCAGTATTTAAGATAATTTGTAAATCAATTATTTCAATTAAGAACAAATAAATAGACAAGGAGGAGGAATTTGGAATGATATAAGTAGATCTGTTTTCTTCTGCTGCTTTGGTCATAGGCTGTTTGAGACTTTAAGTACAATAATGTTCATCATAGCATCATTTATAATAACAAAATCTTAGAAACAATCTAGATATCTGATAGTAGGGGAATGATTAAAGTATGGTATAATACAAGAGTGCACATAGTAAATAGAGGAAAAAAGATACCAAATTGTTAATTATTACTTATAAGTAAGTTTTTTAAAATATATTTAAAAATGTTTTTTAAAGCATTATAATGTGCATTAGTTTTATAGTGAGAAAACATGAAAGAATTTAATTTGAATTTAAATTACATCCTTTAAAAATTTAGAATAATTGAAAAGGTGAGCTCAGAGTTAGAGCTGTATAAAAAATAGCTTATTTAGATCCCCTTTTAAGACTATCATATTGACTTGTATGGAATCATCCAAAGCTTTTAAAATCTGCTAAATAATGAAATATTTAAATGTTAGGTTTGCCATAGTATTGGAAGGCAGTTAGCTATAGAATATATCTGTTGCTCAGAAAAGCTATCTAATGTGTTTTTTTTCCTCCCAAAGTAATGGACTTTCTTTATAAGGGCATGTCAAAAATATTTCTACTTACTGACTCATTTGAAAAATAACATCTGCAATTTTTTCCTTTCTAGTTTCCTGCCTGTGATGGTTCACATAATAAACACAATGAATTGACAGGAGATAATGTGGGTCCACTAATACTGAAGAAGAAAGAAGTGTAATAGTAATGAATTAGGATGGAATTCTTTTCTGTGCTGTAAAAAGTTATAATAATATTTTTGCATTCTTTGTTTATAGAAGATCTTTCAAATGGTGGTCTTAATTATTGCTACTGGTTGAATAATTATTTCTGCCAATTTATTTTCTTTTTACACTACTGTTTATATTTGATACTTTGTATATTCAAGCAGTCTTTATATAGAAATTACAGTTCTTCATTCTGACTTCAAAGAATTAATGTATCTTCCTACAAAAAAGTCAACATTTTTAATTTTAATTAATTGAGAAAGTTTTGGCAATGAGTGCAAAGCTGTTTGAACATCAATATTTTCAATAGAATCTATACTTTAAAAATGTCTCCCTCCACTATTAAATATGTATATATTTAGTACCCTTCTGTTTTGATCATTTGCAGTGATTTTTTTTCCCCTTCCATATTTCATTCTTTTTAGGTCAGTAAGAAAAATGTTGCTGTCAGAATTGCTTGAGTTTTCAAAGAGAAAAACTCTTTGCTTTTTAAATATTGTTCTCTATAAATGTGAATATCTGAATTTCAGAAAAAACAGGAACTGGGTATAAAAAGTTTCAACAAAGAACAATTATTTACATTATAAAAGACTTGTTTATAAAAGGTTTGTATCTGTTTACATGTGTTGTGTGTGTGTGTGTGTCAGAGCCGTCTGACTCCATGACAAAGTCAAATAGGATGGCAAGAATACTTAGAGCTAAACTCATGAGCTGCTGCAATTTGAAGGTCAGTTAAAACTAAAGTAAATCTGGTACGGCTGGGTCCCTTTGCTGTTCACCTGAAATTATCACAACATTGTTTGTTAATCGGCTGAACCCCAATATGAAATAGTTTTAAAAAATCTGAATTTATATTAATATGATAGTAGTTCATTATTCAAAATTGTATCTGTATAAACATTTTTCTCTTTATTACAGTGTAAACCAGTAAAACAAAATACAAAAGGTTTGCAAAATAAACTTATTGGAGAATCTTTAAAACTTTTGTAGTTTTTTAGCCTGAGTCAATTTAATTTCATATTACAATTCTTATATTAATAGCTATCAGTCAGTCCTCTGTGCTTTCTTTATATATGAAGATGGTTCAGGAGGCAGTCATACTTAATTCTTCCAATAATCATCAAAGCTAATAGTTACTGTGTACTTATGTAACAACACTGCACTAAGCATGCTACCTGGTTTTTTATAAATAGTTTATTGCATGTAATATCAAAGCTTCTATCAATTTAGGTGATCTTGAGTTTCTTGTGAACAACAGCAGGAATTTTTAAGTTAGGGTTAGAAACGTAGGTATGGTTTTGAGAAGTTTTACAAGATGTATGTACAAAATTATTGCTCTTCTGCTGTGAGTAGGAAGAAATACAACATTGCTCCCACTTTTGGTATTTTTTTCCCTAAGACATTTTTCTTCAACACCCTTCTGAGGCTTCAGCTGTCAGATTAACCAGTTATTTTTCCACAGTTGATCACAAGACTTGGGGAAAACGCTCCTCACCAAGACTTTGCGTAGCCTGGTCCATAATGCTTTTCTAGAAAAGCGTTCACTGCAGATCAGAGAAACATGGTTTTGTACATGTTCCAGTAGTTGTCATTCTTAGATCTTACAAGAGAAGGTCAAATTTTCTCCAAATGTGGAGACTAGAATGAAACTACCAGTGTTAAAATTGTTAGGAACATTTTAAAAAACTGAAAACTTTTTTCATCTCATAAAAGGTAATTCTAATACTCCAAAAATAAGAAGGTTACACTCTTGAATAAGATTTTTTTCCTCCCCACATTTTCAGTTGTTAAAATTGGTTAAAGAAAGAAATGGTCATTTCTTTTCTAGGCTATTTCTTTCTTTAACCAATTTTAACAACTGAAAATGTGGAGAAGAAAAAAAAAAGAATACTCTTGAGTACAGTTTTTTTCTCCCCACACTTGCACCCAGATATTTTCCCACATGTGCAGCTTCTTCAGAAGCCCTGGGCTGGTAGTAAGCTGTTATTTTAATTACCTCTTTTCGTAAGCAGTGTTACCAGTTGCTATCGCTTCTTGTAAGTTTACAGAATTCTATCATGTCTGTCTGAAAAAACTGACATCTAATTGAAATCTAATTGCATGTAAATGATACAATGGAGAATACAATGGACGATATGAAATATATATATTGGGTTCCTAGAACATTCTAGAAACAGCCATATTGTTACTGTCACATTATAATCATTTTGAGGACCGCTGCTCCCTACCCAGGGAACTAGTCAGGCATTGCGTTACTCAGACGTGAGCACCACCATTACATAAGTAAGTATCCAAAACTGTCGAGCAGGACTTGCGGTATTAGTGATTCATTCTTACAGGTAATTAAGCAAGTTACATTATGAAAAGCACATTACAATTCAGTTTTGAGTTCAGTGTTTCATATGATGATTCATTACATTGCTTATGTATTTTGTAACCTAATTTGTTAATAAGTTTATGGCAAGCTAATTAAGCCAGCTGCTGATGTATATAGTTCTGTCTTCCTTACTGTAATCCTACAGTCTTGCATTAGAAACCTGCTATTACTTTGCAAAGAGTTTTAAATGTTTCTAAATAAGGTTCTTAAATTATGATAGATATTTTATTTACTACTTACTAGAAACATCTAATTGCCTTTACTTGTTTAGAATTCAGTTGTGGAGCATTACCAATCCTGAGAAGACCAGGAGAGCTCTTACTGAGGCTTGTAGACTTTGTTTAGAAGTGCTCGCAGATCCCCATCTTCAGCGTCTGCTTGTTCTTGTGCTGTCCTAAGTCACTTAGTCATGTCTGACTCTGCAGCTCCATGGACTGTAGCCCACCAGGCTGCTCTGTCCATGGGATTCTCCTGGCAAGAATACTGGAGTGGGTTGCCATGCCTTCCTCCAGGGGATCTTCTGGATCCAGGTATCAAACTCACATTTCCCACGCTGGCAGGCAAGTTCTTTACCACTAGCGCCACCTGGGAAGCCCTGGCTTGTTATTACTTCACCCCTAATTCTAACAAGTTTGTTTATCTGATTTCTGCTCCTGAACAAATATCGACAGGGTCCTTCTAGAGTCAGGTAAATAATAAAATGTGACAGCTGACAGCAGGGGAGGGAACCAAAAAGTAAATTTAATGTGAACAGTAAAAGTATAGCAACTTGAGAAAACTTAAAGTAGGGTCCTCCACAACACAGTGCCTAAGAGCATCACTGTGGTCCAATTATACAAATGATATTTAACAATGAATTTGTATCAAGATGGTGGTCATCTACATATCTGAGATTATTGATATTTCTCCTGGCAATCTTGATTCCAGCTTGTGCTTTCTCCAGAATAGTATTTCTCATGATATACTCTGCATAGAAGTTAAATAAACAGGGTGACAGTATATAGCCTCGACATACTCCGTTTCCTATTTGGAACCAGTCTGTTGTTCCATGTCCAGTTCTAACTGATGCTTCCTGACTTGCATACAGATTTCTCAGGAGGCAGGTCAGGTGGTCTGGTATTCCCATCTCTTTCAGAATTTTCCACAGTTTATTGTGATCCACACAGTCAAAGGCTTTGGCATAGTCAATAAAGCAGATATAGATGTTTTTCTGGAACTCTTGCTTTTTCCATGATCCAGCGGATGTTGGCAACTGGGGAAACAGTGGCTGACTTTTATTTTTCTGGGCTCCAAAATCGCTGCAGATGGTGATTACAGCCATGAAATTAAAAGATGCTTTAGGGCTTCCTGGTGGCTCAGGGGTTAAAGCGTCTGCCTGCGCCTGCCCCCAATGCAGGAGATGTGGGTTCGATTCCTGGGTCAGGAAGATCCCCTGGAGAAGGAAATGGCAACCCACTCCAGTACTCTTGCCTGGAAAATCCCATGGACAGATGAGCTGGTCGGCTGCAGTCCACGAGGTCACAAAGAGTCGGACACGACTGAGCGACTTCACTTACTCCTTGGAAGGAAAGTTATGACCAACCTAGACAGCATATTAAAAAGCAGAGACATTACTTTGCCAACAAAGGTCCGTCTAGTCAAGGCTGTGGTTTTTCCAGTGGTCATGTATGGATGTGAGAGTTGGACTATAAAGAAAGCTGAGCACCAAAGAATTGATGCTTTTGGACTGTGGTGTTGGAGAAGACTCTTGAGAGTCCCTTGGACTGCAAGGAGATCCAACCAGTCCATCCTAAAGGAGATCAGTCCTGGGTGTTCATTGGAAGGACTGATGTTGAAGCTGAAACTGGAATACTTTGGTCACCTGATGTGAAGATCTGATTCATTGGATAAGACTCTGATGCTGGGAAAGGTGGCAGGAGGAGAAGGGGACGACAGAGGATGAGATGGCTAGATGGGATCACTGACTCGATGGACATGCGTTTAAGTGAATTCCGGGAGTTGGTGATGGACAGGGAGGCCTGGCATGCTGTGGTTCATGGTGTGACAGAGAGTCGGAGACAACTGAGTGACGGAACTGAAGTGAAGTAGTGTAAGGTATGTAAGAAGGTAGGATTTGTGTTTTGTTTGGTGATACCAATTTCCACTTCATATGGTTAAAAGCTGAGTGCTTAAAGTGGTATCCAGGTGGAAAGTTTATGCAGGAAATACCTTGACTCATTCCTTGATATTTGGAGGCTTTCCCATAGGCAGTTTTTCATTCAGTTGAAACATTTTTCAGGTTTAATGATTAATTCACTACATAATTTAATTTGCTAAAATTTGAGAAAAACTAAAGGAACAGTGATTTAAACCACATAAATCAAGTTAGATTACCTCCTCCACTTTAGGGAGGATGACAAGCCATGTTTAAAGTCATTTGGCTGTAGTTCCGTGACTGCCTTACTGACCACGCAGTCCTTTTGCACCAGAGATAGGACTGTCGAAGACTCTCAGGGCTGTTGCTCTGTTTTAGCTATGCTGTATCATCTGAGGTTATGATTTAGTTGTCACAGTAACTTTTTACTGGAAGCTCATGGCATCATGTTCATAGAGGCATCCATTATCTTTTGCAGAAATTCAATTTGTTTGGAGGTTATGTTGAAGCAAGCATTAGTTTTATATAAAAAGCAGACCATATTACTAGCAATACCGTTGTGCAAGTTTCTACTAGGTTTATATATATGTGTGTGTGTGTTTTGCCGTGTGGCATACAGGATCTTAGTTCCTTGACCAGAAATTAAACCCATGACCCCCACAGTGGACGTACAGAGTTTAACCACTGGACCTCCAGGGAATTCCATTTATGGTCTTGAAGGACACTGAAAATCTGTTCAGAGAGGCATTATCTCTGTCAGAAAGGACATCATTTTCTAAGTTTCCTTTGCTTTGAATCCTTGATTCTTGCTTACAAAAAGTATATTCTGTGACTCTGTTCTCTTAAAACACTGTTTCAAATAAATCAGCCACAATATTTACAAGTTACTGATGTCTATTATAAAGCTGTAATTTTCCAAAATAATATGGAAATGGGAAAAGAGTAGTAAATTGCATAATTACAGAGATGAACCTTGTAATTGAAAATAAAAATGTCAACATTCACTAAATTCTCAAATTTCCTGTAATTTTCCATTAGTATCCATCATAAATTCCTCTGCATTAATCACATTAAAGATAAGAATCAATAACATCCCTTCAATAAATTTAAGACAGAAGTACAGCATCTTCAACAAGATGCTGCTGCCATGAAGTGAAATACGATGAATGTAGAAGTACATTCACTTTAAAATTTTGCATGCAACTGTGTAGCAACACATTGAAAAATCTACAGGAAATGGATAATTTCCTAGTAAAACATAAAAGATCAAAAGCGACCCAAGATAAAATTTTACCTGTTAATAGACCAATTTTTCAGATATGAATGAATAAAGCTAATTTTAAAATCCTAATTTTAAAAGTTCTAGGGTTGCAAAGGAGATGATTCTAATGTGATTTAAAGTATCCCAAATTTCTTCAAAAAGGAAAAACAACTCATTTCATACTGCTGCTGCTGCTGCTAAGTTGCTTCAGTCATGTCCGACTCTGTGCAACCCCATAGACAGCAGCCCACCAGGCTCCTTTGTCCACAGGATTCTCTAGGCAGGAATACTGGAGTGGGCTGCCATTTCCTTCTCCAGTTCATACAGCTAGTATAATATTAATATAAAAACTTGGTAAAGAAACAGAAGGCCAAAAAAAAAAGACCAATCTCATCTACACATATGGATGAAAATTCTAAATAAAAGTGTGCTGTGCTTAATCACTCAATTGTGTCTGACTTTTTGCCATCCCATGGACTGTAGCCCACCCGGCTCCTCTGTCCATGGGAATTCTCTGGGCAAGAATACTGTAGAGGTTGCCATGCCCTCCTCCAGGGGATCTTCCCAACCCAGGGATCAAACCCAGGTCTCCTGCATTGCAAGTGGATTCTTTACCAGCTGAGCTACTAGGGAAGCCCAAATAAAAGTGTAGCACTGTTTAAAAAAAAAAAAAATCACTATGGCAAAAAGGGTTGTATTCCAGGAATTTAAGAGTGTTTTGATTTCAGCACATCTATTAATACAGTCTTGCCACTTCTTTTTAATCTCTTCTGCTTTTGTTAGGTTCTTAATGTTTCTGTTCTTTATTGTGCCCATCTTTGGGTGAAAAGTTGCCTTGATACCTCCAATTTTCTTAAAGAGTTCTCTAATCTTTCCCATTCTATTGCTTTCCTCTATTTCTTTGCATTGTTCATTGAAGAAGGCCTTTTTATCTCTCCTTGCTATTCTCTGGAACTCCTCATTCAGTTGGGTATATCTTTCTCCTTCTCCTTTGCTTTTTTGCTTCTTTCCTCAGCTATTTGTAAAGCATCCTCAGACAACTACTTTGCCTTCTTGTGTTTCTTTTTCTTTGGGATGGTTTTAGTCACTCACTGCCTCCTGAACAATGTTATGATCCTCTGTCCATAGTTCTTCAGGTACTCTGTCTACCAGATCAAATCCTCAGAATCTATTTGTCATAATGACTGGGATAACCAGGATAGTGTGGTCATTCACCTAGAGCCAGACATCCTTGAGTGTGAAATCAAATGGGCCTTAGGAAGCATTACTACAAACAAAGCTAGTGGAGGTGACAGAATTCCGGCTGACCTATTTCAAATCCTAAAACATGATGCTGTGAAAGTGCTGCACTCAGTATGTAAACAAATTTGGAACATTCAGCAGTGTTCACAGGACTGGAAGAGATCAGTTTTCATTCCAATCCCAAAGGAGGACAGTGCCAAAGAATGTTAAAACTACCAGACAATTTTGCTCATTTTGCATGCTAGTAAGGTTATGCTCAAAATCCTTCAAGCTAGGCTTCAGCAGTATGTGAACTGAGAACTTCTAGGTGTACAAGTTGGGTTTTGAAAAGGCAGAGGAACCAGAGATTGAATTGCCAACATACGTTGTATCATAGAGAAAGCAAAGGAATTTCAGAAAAATATACAGTTTTGCATCATTGACTATTCTAAAGCCTTTGACTGTGTGGATCACAACAAACTGGAAAATTCTTAAAGAGATGGGAATACCAGGCCACCTTACCTGTCTCCTGAGATATCTGTATGCAGGTCAAGAAGCAACAGTTAGAATCTTACATGGTACGATGGACTGGTTCAAAATCGGGAAAGGAGTAAGTACATCAAGGCTGTATACTGTCATCCTGCTTATTTAATTTATATGCAGAGTACATCATGAAAAATCCTGGGTTAGATGAACGCATAAGCTGGAATGAAGATTGCCAGGGAAATATCAACAAACTCAGACATGGAGATGATATCACTCTAATGACAGAAAATGAAGAGGAACTAAAGAGCCTCTTGATGAGGGTAAGAGAGTGAAAAAGCTGGCTTAAAATTCAACATGCAAAAACGTAAGATCATGGCATCCAGTTCCATCACTTCACGGCAAATAGAAAGGGAAAGCAGAGGAAGCAGTGACAGATTTTATTTTCTTGAGCCCCCAAATCCCTGTGGATGGTGATTGTGGCCATAATTAAAAGACACTTGCTCCTTGGAAGGAAAGCTATAACAAACCTAGACAGCATATTGTAAAGCAGAGACATTACTTTGCTGACAAAGCTGGTTTCCCAGAAGTCATGAATGGATGTTAGGGTTGGACCATAAAGAAAGCTGAGCACCAAAGAATTGATGCTTTTGAACCGTGGTCCTGGAGAAGACTCTTGAGAGTCCCCTGGACTGCAAGGAGATTCAACCAGTCAATCCTAAAGGAAATCAACCTTGAATATTCATTCAAAGGACTGATGCTGAAGCTGAAGCTCCAATACTTTGGCCACCTGATGTGAAGAGTAGAATCCCTGGAAAAGACCCTGATGCTGGGAAAGACTGTAGGCAAAAGGAGAAAGAGGTGGCAGGGGATGAGATGGTTAGATAGCATCACTAACTCAATGGATGTGAATTTGAGCAAACTCCAGGAGATAGTGAAGGTCAAAGAAGCCTGGTATGCACAGTCCATGGGGTCGCAGAGAATCAGACACGACTTAGCAACTGAACAACAATTAACAGAAACAGTTACCCAGATGATTAAAGAAGTGAAAACATGATCATATTTGTTGTTCAGTCGCTCAGTTGTGTCTGACTCTTTGCGACCCCATGGAGCCAGGTTTCCCTGTCCTTCACCAACTCCTGGAGCTTCCTCAAAATCATGTCCATTGAGTCGGTGATGCCATCCAAACATCTCGTCCTCTCATGCCCTTCTCCTGCCTTCAATCTTTCTTAGCATCAGTGTCTTTTCCAATAAGTTGGCTCTTTGCATCAGGTGGCCCTAGTACTGAAGCTTCAGATCCACGATCATATCAATAGATGGTGAAAGGTACGTTACTAAGATTTAGTAGCCAATCCTAATGAAGAGTCTTGAGTAAAACAGAAATTGAAGGAAACTGTTTAAAACAATGAAGAGTATTTATGAAAACCAAATATTTAAAATTATAAGCTGTTTCAATTAAAATCAGGAACTAACTGGAATGGTTACTGTCAATTATTATTAAAGAGTATTTTGGAGGATCCAGTGACTGTTGACATGATTTTATATGCCTAGGAAATGACAGAGCTTGGAAAAGACAGAATTAGAGAGGGATTTTGAGTAAAGTACTCGGAAACCAGATGAATATACAAAATTTAATAGCAATAAGCACTCTGAAGTGCTAATGGGAGAAATATTTCATTCATGAGAGCAAAAAAGCCCAAAAAGGTAGAATAAGTTTTCTCAGAAAGGTACGATACTTATAAGAAAAAAAAAACCTATAAAAATGTTACTATAAGATACAGAACAAAATTTAAAAATATTAGAAAACACTACTGTAAAAATACAAATCTCTTAAAGTTAATTGAATAGAACACATTAGAATTATGAGTGTTTTTAAATTGGATTAAACTATCTTAAGATTCATTTGGAATAGTCAGAAAATTCTACAAAAACAAACAATATGAGAGAAACTTTACTCACCAGGTATCAGCATATACTACAGTCACTGGAATCAAGTCAATGTGGTAAGAAAAATAACTGCATTAAATAAGAATAAACTAGATTGGTAGAAAAGAATTGAGGTGAAAATTTAACATATGATAAATATGGTGCTTTAATTCACACAGAAAACAAGATTGGACTCCTAATTTTCATTAAAAGCTTTGATATGATATATAATTATTTTTAAAATAATTATTGGGAATTTCCTGGCAGTCCAGGGGTGAGAACACAGTGCTCTCACTGCCAGAGCCCCGAGTTTGACCCCTGGTCAGGGAACTAAGATCTCACAGCCAGAGGGCATCGCCAAAAAAAAAAAAAATTTTATTTTTTTATTATTTTAGAAAGAGAGTTGGAGGTGAGGAAGAAGAAAAGAGACTAAAGATAGGGAAATCTACATGGCAAAAATTAACAATTTTTTGTGACAAAAGAGGTAAAGTCAAATATCAATTATACATAATAAACATGGAGGAAACTGCAATGTAGGTTGCAAAGAGTTAATATCTATATTACTCTGGATTATGTAATATGTAATGATAACATGTATTATAGAGCACTTAAAAATGGGCCAAAAAAAAGAAGGCAAACAAAACCATGGGCAAATATAAAGATATAACCATAGAAGAATAAGTCCAAATGATGAAGATATATAAAATTATGCTCAAACTCACTAGTGATAAGGAAAATACAAATAAAGTTCTAGAAGACTGTCATTTTATACCCCACTAGATAGGTAGTCACATGTAAAGAGGAGCAATACCCATCGCTGGTGGGAATTTTCCAGGAGGGACCAAGTATTCTCATATATGAGCAGTAAGAAATACAGATTGTGACAGTCTTTTGGGATGAAATATATTCTTTGTCACAGCAATCCTACAGAAATAAAATCAATATATTTGTCCATATATATATTTTATTGCAACATTGATCCTAAGGGAAAATACATATTAGAGCTATATTAGTTGATGTATTATTTTTATGTACTATTTCTATGCATAGAAATACATCAACTAATATATATATATAAATATATAATATACTCTTATTTTGGGTTGTGTGTGTATGTATATATGTTTGCATATGATTTATAAGCATGAAGAAAAATGAAAATGATATATCTAAACAGAGAGATTACTTTACCAACAAAGGTCTATCTAGTCAAAGCTATGGTTTTCCAGTAGTCACTTATGGATGTGAGGGTTGGACCATAAAGAAAGTTGAATACCGAAGAACTGATGTTTTTGATCTGTGGTGTTGGAGAAGACACTTGAGCGTCCCTTGGACTGCAAGGAGATCCAACCAGTCAATCCTAAAGGAAATCAGTCCTGAGTATTCATTGGAAGGACTGATGCTGAAGCTGAAGCTCTAATACTTTGGCCACCTGATGCAAAGAATTGACTCATTAAAAATGACCCTGCTGCTGGGAAAGATTGAAGGCAGGAGGAGAAGGGGACAACGGAAGGTAAGATGGTTGGATGGCACCAGCGGCTCAATGGACATGAGTTTGAATAAGTTCTGGGAGTGGTGATGGACAGGTGCTGCAGTCCGCGGGGTTGCAGAGAGTCAGATAGGACTGAGCGACTGAACTGAACTGAAAGTAGATGATATCATTTATCTAGAGAGGGTAAAGATGAGAATTTGGGTGGGAAAGGGAAGAGGAGAGAGGAAAGAATAAGCAAACAGAAAAAAAAAATTCCATGTATGAGATGCCATTTTCAAATTATATCAATTAAAGATGTGCATATAAAATAAAGCTTTTAAAGTTTTAAAACATTAATTGGATTTGATATCATGAAGGTCATTTTATGACCTTACCTAGAGAAGTTTTGGGTACGTGGAAGCAAAGAATAAAGTAAAATTCTTATTAGAGCAGTTTGAATAATAAATAAATAGTAAGATAGCAGACCATTATAAACAAACTTTGCAAAATAATATAATACTAATAAAAACATACAACAAACAATGATAAGCAAAAAAGAGATAAAGAAAGCTATCGTATGTTATGTTTATGAAGCAAAGGTGGCCTCTGTATATTGGCCCATGGGTGGTTTATTTCTTCAGAGCAGGTTGTGACCCACTAGCTCAAAAGCCACTGGCACCAAACCAAAAGTTCACCCATCTACTTGTTTTAAACATAATCCAAACAAACAGAATTTTTAGCCATTTAGAGCTTGCCTGCTTTTTATAACCTGTGAAACTGTCCAAAATCTGCTTGCCACAGATGAAATAAGCCTTTGGGCAATACTCTAAGCTGCTGCTTTGCTTTGGAACTGTCTAACTCAGAGACTCCTGACAAAACCTCTGTCTCTGATGCCCCTTTCCCCCAGTATGGTCGCCCTCCTTCTCTTCTTGATGGGGGCCTGATGCCTTAAAGCTCTGGGTGGTTCTAGGGCCTTCCCAACTTGCAGACCTATCCAGTAGTGCCAAAACAGAGCTCGTGTGCAGCTACTGCCACCTCATGGCCATAACGTTATCTTTGCTCAGCCCCAAAGTGCTCAAACTCACTCCCTTATACTGCTGCTGCTAAGTCACTTCAGTCGTGGCCGACTCTGTGCTACCCCATAGACGGCAGCCCACCAGGCTCCTCTGTCCATGGGATTCTCCAGGCAAGAGTACAGAAGTGGGGTGCCATTGCCTTCTCCATCCCTTATACTACATAACATAAAAGTAAAAATTCACCAGGAAGACACATCAGTTCAGAAATTGTAGACATCTGATAAAGCCTCAAAATAAATAAATCCAAAATGAATAAAATTACAAAGAATAATTGACAAGCTCACAAATACAGTGAGAGATTCTAACACATCACTTTCAGTAATTGACTAAGTGGACAAAAAATTAGGAAGCCTATATAGATTTTATAGAACTCAAATCAGCAGTTAAAGAATGCCCATTGTTTTCAAGCATACTTAAAATATTTACAAAAATTGAACAAATATTAGGCTTAAAGGTATCAAACTATTAAACTGATATGGAGACCACAAAGTACTACTATTATCAAAAATAAAATATTACCCAAAAGAGATTGTAAAATTTTAGAAATTAAAAATACTCTTCCAAATAATTCATGGAACTGAGAAGTAATTAAAATAAAAAAATAGAACATATTTAAAATTGGGTGAAGATGAAAAGATTACATACCAATAGATATGTAATAGCTGAAGAAGTATTTAGAGGGAAAAAGCAGTACTTAGATGCAATCTCAAAAATAACAGAATGATCCCTATTCATTCAAGGTAAACCATTCAGTATCACAGTAATCCACATCTATGCCCCAACCAGAAATGTTGAAAAAGCTGAAGTTGAATGGTTCTATGAAGACCTACAAAACCTTCTACAAAACCTTCTAGAACTAACATCCAAAAAAGACATCCTTTTCATTAAAGGGTACTAGAATGCAAAAGTAGGAAGCCAAGAGATACCTGGAATAAAAAGCAAATTTGGCCTTGGAGTACAAAATGAAGCAGGTCAAAGACTAACAGAGTTTTACCAAGAGAATGCACTGGTCATAGGAAAACCCTTTTCCAATAACAGAGGAGAAGACTCTATATGTGGATATCACCAGATGGTCAATACCGAAATCAGATTGATTATATTCTTTGCAAAGATGGAGAAGCTCTACACAGTCAACAAAAACAAGACCAGGAGCTGACTGTGGCACAGACCATGAACTCCTTATTGCCAAATTCAGACTTAAATTGAAGAAAGTAGGGAAAACCACTGGACCATTCAGGTATGACATAAATCAAATCCCTTATAATTATACAGTGGAAGTGACAAATAGATTCAAGGGATTCGATCTAATAGATAGAGTGCCTGAAGAACTATGGACAGAGGTTTGTGATATTGTACAGGAGGCAGCGATCAAGACCATCCCCAAGAAAAAGAAATGCAAAAAGGCAAAATGGTTGTCTGAGGAGGCCTTACAAATAGCTGAGAAAAGAAGAGAAGTTAAAGGCAAAGGAGACAAGGAAAGATATACCCATTTGAATGTAGAATTCAGCATGGAGAGATAAGAAAGTCTTCCTCAGTGATCAATGCAGAGAAATAGAGGAAAACAAGAAAATGGGAAAGACTTAGAGATCTCTTCAAGAAAATGAGAGATACCAAGGGAACATTTCATGCAAAGATGGGTACAATAAAGGACAGAAATGGTATGGACCTAACAGAAGCAGAATATATTAAGAACAGGTGGCAACAATACAAAGAAGAACTGTACAAAAAATATCTCCATGACAAAATAGAAAGTCCAGAGATAAATCTACACGCCTATGGACACCTTATCTTCGACTAAGGAGGTAAGAATATACAATGGAGTAAAAACAATNTGGGAAGTGGGGGGGGGGGTTCAAGATTGGGAACTCATGTACACCTGAGATGGAAAATTTTAATTAATAAAAAAGAACATCAAAAAATAAAATAAAATAAAATAAAAATGACTAGAAAAAAATACATGCAAGTCATAAAACCAAAAAAAAATAAAAATAAAAATAAAACATACTATACATACGACAATTAAACAATACATTAAAAAGACATACACCATGATCAACTTGGATTTATTCCAGGGGTGAAAGGATGGTTCAATATCTGCAAATCAATCAAGGTGATATACCACATTAACAAACTGAAGAATAAAAATTATACGATCATCTCAATAAATGCAGAAAAGGATTTTGACAAAACTCAATATTTAAGATAAAACTCTCCAGAAAATGATAATAGAGGAAACATATCTCAATATTAAAAATGCCATACATGAGAGAAGCCTGGCAGGCCAAGTCCCCAGGGTTGCAAAGAATCAGACATGACTTAGTGACTAAACAACAACAATGATAAGTCCATAGCTAATATCATACTTAAGAATGAAAAGTTGAGTTTGGGAATAGCCACAAACAATACTACATATAAAATAGATAAACAACAAGGATCTAATAAATAGCACAGGGAACTATAATCATAGTATTGTAGTTAATAATCATAGGCTATTTTATAATAACCTATAAGGGAAATAAATGTATATACATATATATATATNAATGATAAGTCCATAGCTAATATCATACTTAAGAATGAAAAGTTGAGTTTGGGAATAGCCACAAACAATACTACATATAAAATAGATAAACAACAAGGATCTAATAAATAGCACAGGGAACTATAATCATAGTATTGTAGTTAATAATCATAGGCTATTTTATAATAACCTATAAGGGAAATAAATGTATATACATATATATATATATTCTTATATAAATAAATATATATATACACACGCATGCATGTATGCTAAGTTGCTTCAGTCATGTCTGACTCTTTGTGAGACTGCAGCCTGCCAGAATCCTCTGTACTTTCTTAAATATAATAAATAAATATACATATATATATTATTTTCCCTTACAGGTTATTATAAAATATTGATTGTAGTTAAATAAATATAAACAGGACCTGGAGCTGAATGTGGCTCAGATCATGAGCTCCTTATTGTAAAATTCAGGCTTAAATTGAGGCCAGTAGGGAAAACCACTAAGCTATTCAGGTATGACCTAAGTCAAATCCCTTATGAATATACAGTGGAGGTGAGGAATAGATTCAAGGGACTAGATCTGGTAGACATAGTCCCTGAAGAATTATGGATGAAGGTTCATAACACTGTACAGGAGGCAATGACCAAAACCATCCCCAAGAAAAGAAATGCAAGAAGGCAAAGTGTTTGTCTAAGGAGGCCTTACAAATAGCTGAGGAAAGAAGAGAAGCCAAAGGCAAAGGAGAAAAGGAAAGATAAACCCAACTGAATGCAGAATTCCAGAGAGTAACAAGGAGAGATAAGAGGGCCTTCTTAAATGAACAATGCAAAGAAATAGAGGGAAACAACAGGATGGGAAAGACTAGAGATCTCTTTAAGAAAACCGGAGATATCAAGGGAACATTTCATGCAAAGATGGGTACAATAAAGGACAAAAATGATAAGGAAGAAGTAACAGAAGCAGAAGAGATTAAGAAGAGGTGGCAAGAATACATAGACAAACTATACAGAAAGGTCTTAAAGACCTGGATAACCATGATGGTGTGGTTACTCACCTAGAGCCAGACTTTCTGGAATGTGAAGTCAAGTGGGCCTTTGGAAGCACTACTATGAACTAAGCTAGTAGAGGTGATAGAATTCCAGCTGAGCTATTTCAAATCCTAAAACACGATGCTGTGAAAGTGCTGCATTCAATATGTCAGCAAATTTGGAAGACTCAGCAGTGGCCACAGGACTGGAAAAGGTCAACTTTCATTCCAATCCCAAATAATGGCAGTGCCAAACGATGTTCAAACTGCCGGAAAATTTTGCTCATTTTTCATGCTAGTAAGGTTATGCTCAAAATCCTTCAAGCTAGGCTCCAGCTGTACATAAACTGAGAAGTTCCAGATGTACTGGGTTTTGAAAAGGCAGAGGAACCAGAGATCAAATTGCCAACATTCTTTGGCTCATAGAGAAAGCAAGGGAATTTCAGAAAAATATAGTTTTGCTTCATTGACTATTCTAAAGCCTTGACTGTGTGGATTACAACAAACTGGAAAATTCTTGGAGAGATGAGAATACTAGCCCGCCTTACCTGTCTCTTGAGAAACCTGTATGAGAGTCAAGAAGCAACAGTTAGAATCTTACATGGAACAACAGACTGGTTCAAAATTGGGAAAGGAGTACATCAAGGCTGTATATTGTCACCCTGCTTATTTAATTTACATGCAGAATACATCATGAAAAATGCCCGGCTGGATGAAACTGGAATGAAGATTGCCAGGGAAATATCAACAAACTCAGATATGCAAATGATATCACTCTAACGGCAGAAAGTGAAGAGGAACCTTTTGATGATGGTAAACGAGGAGAGTGAAAAAAAGGTGGCTTGAAACTCAACATTTAAGAAACTAAGTTCATGGCATCTAGTCACATCACTTCATGGCAAATGGAAGCAGAAAGTGTTGAAGCAGTGACTGATTTTACTTTCTTGGGCTACAAAATCACTGTAGACAGTGTCTGCAGCCATGAAATTAAAGACACTCCTTGGAAGGAAAGCTATGACAAATCTAGACAGAATACTAAAAAGCAGAGACATCACTTTCCCAACAAAGGTCTGTATAGTCAAAGCTATATTTTTTTCCAGGAGTCATGTACAGATGTGAGAGCTGCACTGAAAATAAGGCTGAGCACTAAAAATTTATGCTTTTGAATTGTGGTGCTGGAGGAGACTCTTGAGAGTCCCTTGGACGGCAAGATCAAACCAGTCAATCCTAAAGGAGATCAATGGGCACGAATCTGAACAAACTCCAAGAGACAGGAGGACAGGGGAACCTGGCGTACTGCAGTCCATGAGGTCGCAAAGAGTCTGACATGTCAGAATTAGTGACTGAACAACAGCTATATGTATAAATATTGATATGTAAATAAAACAGAATTATTTTTCTATATACATAAAACACAATATTGTAAATTAACTATATTTGTATTGTAAAAAAGTGGTGCCAGGAAAACTGGACAGCTACATTACTTTGCCGACTAAGGTCCGTCTAGTCAAGGCTATGGTTTTTCCTGTGGTCATGTATGGATGTGAGAGTTGGACTGTGAAGAAGGCTGAGCGCCGAAGAATTGATGCTTTTGAACTGTGGTGTTGGAGAAGACTCTTGAGAGTCCCTTGGACTGCAAGGAGATCCAACCAGTCCATTCTGAAGGAGACTGGCCCTGGGATTTCTTTGGAAGGAATGATGCTAAAGCTGAAACTCCAGTACTCTGGCCACCTCATGCGAAGAGTTGACTCATTGGAAAAGACTCTGATGCTGGGAGGGAGTGGGGGCAGGAGGAGAAGGGGACAACAGAGGATGAGATGGCTGGATGGCATCACTGACTCGATGGACATGAGTTTGAGTGAACTCCAGGAGTTGGTGATGGACAGGAAGGCCTGGCATGCTGCGATTCATGGGGTTGCAAAGAGTCGGACACGACTGAGCGACTGAACTGAACTGAACTTATTAAAAAATCAAATTAGAATATTTTCGCACAGCATGTACACAATAAATGAAAACTGATTAAAGACCTAAATGTAAGGCCAGAACTGTAAAACTACTAGAGGAAAACATAGGCAGAACATTCTTAACATAAATTGTAGATGTACTTTTCTGGATCTGTCTCCTATGGCAGAGGAAACAAAAGCAAAAATAATAAATGGGACCGAACTGAAAAGCTTTTGCACAGCAAAGAAAACGATTGATTAAACAAAAAGACAACCTACTGACTGGGATAAAATACTTGAAAATGATATGACTGATAAGGGGTTAATATTAAAAATACATAAACAGCTCATGCAACTCGTAGGCAGGAGACCTAAACAGACATTTTTCCAAAGATGTAGATGTAGGTGGCCAAAAGGCACATGAAAATATGGTCAACATAACTAATCATCAGAGAAATGCAAATCAAAACCACAGTGAATATTACCTCATACCTGACAGAAAAGCTATCATAAAAAAGACCACAAATAACACATGTTGAATAGGATGTGGAGAAAAGAGAACGGATGTAAATGGTTGGTGGGGGGCAAATTGGTGCAGCCACTGTGGAAAACAGTATGGAGGCCCCTCAAAAATCTAAAAATAGAGCTATCGTACATATAACCCAGCAATTCCACTCCTGCGTATATACCTGAAGAAAACGAAAACACTAACTTGAACACTACCCCAGTGTTCACAGCAGTATTATTTATAACAGCCAAGATACAGAAGCAACCTGAGTGTCTACCAACAGATGAAGAGAGAAGAAAATGTACATACATGCAATGGGGTACTACTCAGCCATGAAAGAATGAAAATTTCCCACTTGCAACAACATGGATGGACCTGGACGGTATTATGCTAAAGTGAAAGAAGTCAGGCAGAGAAAGACAAATACTGTACATTATCATGTACATGTGGAATTAAAAAAATAAACTAGTGAATATAACAAGAAAGTAAGTAACAGACTCACAACGAGCACAAANGCCCTGGGATTTCTTTGGAAGGAATGATGCTAAAGCTGAAACTCCAGTACTCTGGCCACCTCATGCGAAGAGTTGACTCATTGGAAAAGACTCTGATGCTGGGAGGGAATGGGGGCAGGAGGAGAAGGGGACAACAGAGGATGAGATGGCTGGATGGCATCACTGACTCGATGGACATGAGTTTGAGTGAACTCCAGGAGTTGGTGATGGACAGGAAGGCCTGGCATGCTGCGATTCATGGGGTTGCAAAGAGTCGGACACGACTGAGCGACTGAACTGAACTGAACTTATTAAAAAATCAAATTAGAATATTTTCGCACAGCATGTACACAATAAATGAAAACTGATTAAAGACCTAAATGTAAGGCCAGAACTGTAAAACTACTAGAGGAAAACATAGGCAGAACATTCTTAACATAAATTGTAGATGTACTTTTCTGGATCTGTCTCCTATGGCAGAGGAAACAAAAGCAAAAATAATAAATGGGACCGAACTGAAAAGCTTTTGCACAGCAAAGAAAACGATTGATTAAACAAAAAGACAACCTACTGACTGGGATAAAATACTTGAAAATGATATGACTGATAAGGGGTTAATATTAAAAATACATAAACAGCTCATGCAACTCGTAGGCAGGAGACCTAAACAGACATTTTTCCAAAGATGTAGATGTAGGTGGCCAAAAGGCACATGAAAATATGGTCAACATAACTAATCATCAGAGAAATGCAAATCAAAACCACAGTGAATATTACCTCATACCTGACAGAAAAGCTATCATAAAAAAGACCACAAATAACACATGTTGAATAGGATGTGGAGAAAAGAGAACGGATGTAAATGGTTGGTGGGGGGCAAATTGGTGCAGCCACTGTGGAAAACAGTATGGAGGCCCCTCAAAAATCTAAAAATAGAGCTATTGTACATATAACCCAGCAATTCCACTCCTGCGTATATACCTGAAGAAAACGAAAACACTAACTTGAACACTACCCCAGTGTTCACAGCAGTATTATTTATAACAGCCAAGATACAGAAGCAACCTGAGTGTCTACCAACAGATGAAGAGAGAAGAAAATGTACATACATGCAATGGGGTACTACTCAGCCATGAAAGAATGAAAATTTCCCACTTGCAACAACATGGATGGACCTGGACGGTATTATGCTAAAGTGAAAGAAGTCAGGCAGAGAAAGACAAATACTGTACATTATCATGTACATGTGGAATTAAAAAAATAAACTAGTGAATATAACAAGAAAGTAAGTAACAGACTCACAACGAGCACAAACTAGTGGTTGTCAGTGGGGAGAAGGAAGCAGAGAGGGGCAAGATAGGGATATGGGATTAAGAGGTACAAACAACTATGTATAAAATAAATGTGCTACAAGGATCACTGTACAGCACAGTGAATATAGCCAACATTTTATAATCACTATAAATGGAGTGTTAGCTTTAAAGTTTTGAATTGCTGTGCTGTATACCTGAAACAAATACTATAAATCAACTATGCCTGAATTAAAAAAAAAAAAATGAAATGCTGGAAAACTATATTCCAAAGCAAAGAAAATATAATATCTCCTAAAAACTCATTTTATGGAGAAGGAAATGGCAACCCACTCCAGTATTCATGCCTGGAGAATCCCATGGACCGAGGAGACTGGTGGGCGACAGTCCATGGGGTCGCAAACAGTCGGAGACGACTGAGTGACTTCACTTTTCTTTTTAACTTTTATTTTTTAATACAGTTTTTTTTTTTAAAGATTTTTTCGATGTGGANCTCATTTTATGGAGAAGGAAATGGCAACCCACTCCAGTATTCATGCCTGGAGAATCCCATGGACCGAGGAGACTGGTGGGCGACAGTCCATGGGGTCGCAAACAGTCGGAGACGACTGAGTGACTTCACTTTTCTTTTTAACTTTTATTTTTTAATACAGTTTTTTTTTTTAAAGATTTTTTCGATGTGGACCATTTTAAAGTCTTTATTGAATTTGTTACAGTATTGTTTCTGTTTTCTGTTTTGGTATTTTGGCCATGAGACATGTGAGATCTTAGCTCCTAAATCAGGGATCGAACCCACACTCCTTGCATAGGAAGGCAAAGTCTTGACCACTGCACTGTCAAGAAAAACCCTCCCCCCTTTTTTTTTTTGTAAGAATAGTGTACATACAGTAAAGTGCATAAATATTAAGAAAAAAACCTCATTTTAATTTTTGTCTCTTTTCTTTTAAGATACTAAAGCTAACACCCTATCCATGGGATGTATGTAGGAATTTAGGGAGGCTACCCTCGGCAGTGGAAACAGTGTCAGACTCTATTTTGGGGGGCTCCAAAATCACTGCAGATGGTGATTGCAGCCATGAAATTAAAAGACACTTACTCCTTGGAAGGAAAGTTATGACCAACCTAGATAGCATATTAAAAAGCAAGATATTACTTTGGCAACAAAGGTCCGCCTAGTCAAGGCTATGGTTTTTCCAGAGGTCATGTATGGATGTGACAGTTGGACTGTGAAGAAGGCTGAGCGCCGAAGAATTGATGCTTTTGAACTGCAATGTTGGAGAAGACTCTTGAGAGTCCCCTGGACTGCAAGGAGATCCAACCAGTCCATCCTAAAGGAAATCAGTCCTGAATATTCATTGGAAGGACTGATGCTGAAGCTGAAACTCCAATACTTTGGCCACCTCATGCGAAGAGCTGACTCATTGGAAAAGACTCTGATGCTGGGGAGGGGTTGGGGACGGGAGAAAAAGGGGATGACAGAGGATGAGATGGATGGATGGCATCACGGACTCGATGGACGTGAGTCTGAGTGAACTCCGGGAGTTGGTGATGGACAGGGAGGCCTGGCATGCTGTGATTCATGGGGTCGCAAAGAGTCAGACACGACTGAGTGACTGAACTGAACCCTTGGCAGAGTGGTAGGAGAGTATTTCAGACAGCCCTCAGGATGTCAGGAGGAAATAAAAGCAACTTGTAGGGTCAAAAAGATAGAACAAAGCCCCCAAGGAGAGAAAGGAGGGAAGAATGCTTCTTGCAAGATTAGAATTCACTGTACTATGCAGTCCCAGCTCAGAACTATGGCAAAGACACTACCTGTGTCTCCTGTTTGACACAGAACTGTTTCCTCCACAAGCCTAGATTTGAGTCAGAACAGCTGTGTCTTGCCTCAGAGTCTTGCCCAGCAATGACCCAGCCATCATATTAAGGGGAACCTGCATGGTCAGTGCTCTGAGCCTTCACATGTCAAACTGGTCTCTAGGAAAGATGCTATCAAATCCCAAGTCCCACAGGTGGTGCCTAAAGAGACCACTAGGCAGCAAAGGGATTGCCTGAGAGAAGACCCCTGCACTGGAACTTTGGGGCTGGATTGGGGCACTCTACAGTTCCTGGAACTGGGGACAGAGGGAAGCAAACATCTTTGTTATGAAAGAGACCAAACTGATATCAAAGGTCTTCATTACACACGGAAAACTGGGCTTAAAAAAATTCATGAAGTGAAGCCATATAAGAAGATGGAAAGAAATGAATATTTGTTATCTTTATATTTAAAAAGAAATGGCAAATTATGAAAAAGTTTGTTTTAGCTTATATTTAGAGTAGGCTGCAAATGCAATTCTCTTTAAATCCTTTGAACAAAGAATAAATCAAATGTTAAGTTGGCAGGCATAATTTTACTGAATAGATTGTCAAATTGTGTGATACAATGTCTTTGATTTTGCTTTTGACTTTCATGGCACAATCATTAACAGCACATTTTTGCAAAAAAAAGGCTATAAAGCTACTAAAAATATTCTGGCATTAGTAGATAAACAAATAAATCAATGGAGTAGAATAAAACTCCAGAAAAAGACTCATGTATATATGGAAATTTAACATTAATATACGATAAAAAAAGAAGATACCCCAAGTCACAGGCAGAAAAGGGTATTTTAATAAATGGTATTTATTATGGTTGAATTGTGTCCCCCCAAGAGATGTGTTAAATCCTAACCCTCAGTGTCTCAGAACGTGACCTTATCTGGAAACAGGGTTATGGCAAATAAGAAAAGATTCATATATTCAACTGTATGAAAGAAAACTCTTTTGCTTAACAACAACAAAATGCACCACTAGCAAGACATTAAAAAAAAAAAACCTGGAAAAATATCTATAATTTATATCACAGACAGTTGGATATTTTCTCCATGTAAAGATCTTTTAAAATAGAAAAGAGAAATGCTCAGAACCTGGTGAATGGACACAGGTAATGAACAGATAGTTTACCAAAAAAAAAGAAAGGCAAATAGCCTTTGAACCTACGAAAGGATGGCCATTCATAATCAGAGACTTAAAGTAATACACACAGACACACACACACACGCATATATGCTTATATTCATTCATTGTGGGATTATTTATAATAGCAAAAAACTAGAAAGAACTATCATCAGTAGAGGGCTCCTTAAACCAATTATGACTGAGTCACAATGCAGTTCTATTTAGTGGTAAATAGAAATGAGGATAATTTCTATGTACTGATGTGGGACACAAAAGTATGCTGCCATTTGTATAATAAGAGGGGGATAATTTCAAAGATAAATACATATTTGCTTATATTTGATAAAGGAAATACTGGAAGAAGAAACCAAAAACTAAATAAATGAAATGTAGTAGAATTCTTAAGGACAGGAAAAGAAGCAAGAGTTCTCTCTGTAAAGCCTCACAGCCGTCATGACTGGCTTGTTTAAAGCTACTAGGCCAGGAAAAATTCCTGAGTCATTTGGACTCCGTGGGCTCAAGGCCATCCGGGATGACATGATGGAGACCTTATCAGAAAATAACTCCACCTGCTCTTGGTACAGAACAATCCATAAGAGATACAAAACTCTAAACCCGCGCACGCATATTATATAACCAATCAGCTTATGCCAAATCTCTGTCTTTGTCTAAAACCTATAAATACTCCTGTAATTCTAGATTCGGGGCCCTCTTGCCTCCTCCACTGCATTGGAGACGGCAGAGTGCCCTAACTGAAGTTAACAATAAACTCCCTTCTTGCTTTTGCATTGCCGTGGTGGATTTGTTCTCTCAGTCTGTTCGGAGATTCAAGCTCGGAGCATAACATCTCAAAAAGCCTATTTAGATAGTTTTGACTTTTTAAAACCATATATTCCAAAACTGTATTTAAATTTTGTTTAAAAGTAAATCTTAGAACAGGAAGCAAATGGAAATAAATGAATCAAACTGTGTATCAAAGTGCGTGTATATATATATATATATATATATATACCTATACATACATTTTCTTTAGGAATTACATCAAATGATTTTAAAATACAATACTCTTACTGAATATCTTTGATGAGATATAGTCCAGGAAAGGAACAAAATAAACTACAAAATATCTTAAATTTCATTCATGATTTTATTGCAAGTAATAATACTGGTATTGTAATTTTGAAAAATTTTAATAAGATGAAACTAATTAATATTATGTCAATATTATTAAATATCAAGATATTCAGTATAAGAGAAAAAAGATAAATTAGGCAAAAGCCCTTATAAAGGTACACTTGAATTAGAAATATCAAACTGATCTCTTTTAGAGCTTTTTTTTAATGATTTGAAACTATGATGACAGGAAACGTTAACATATCTAGTTATCTTATGGGACCTATGTCCTATGTATGCTAGCCACATGTGCAGGCATGCTAAGTCACTTCAGTCATGTCAGACTCTGTGACTCTATGGACTGTAGCCTATCAGGCTCCTCTGTCCATGGGATTCTCCAGGCAAGAAAACTGGGTTGCCATGCCCTCCTCCAAGGAATCTTCCTGATCCAGTGATAGAAGCTGAATCTCTTGCACTGAAGGCAGATTCTTTATCATCTGAGCCACGGCTGACTCAGGTCTATGTCCTAGAATTACATTTTTTTTATATAACATTCACTTGTTCTCATTAACCAGCATTGAAAGAATTTTGACTAAATATAACCAGTGCTATGAACTATATTCTAAAATCATCAATAATATTTTAAAAAAAACACTGTTTTTATTCTATGAAGTGAAGTGAAGTCGCTCAGTTGTGTCCGACTCTTTGCGACCCCATGGACGGTAGCCTACCAGGCTCCGCCATTCATGGGATTTCCCAGGCAAGAATACTGGAGTGGGCTGCCATTTCCTTCTCCAGGGGATCTTCCCAAACTTATTCCATAGTTCATATTAAAAGTATAATGATTTCTAAAACATATATTCCTTAGCAATGTTTACTGTGGAGGTCTAGATGCAATGATACTCTGGTAATAGTGAACATCTTTGGTCTCCAGACTTTGTTTTTCAACATACCCATTCTCATGGAAAGATACCAGTGTCTTTTGGAGAATAGTTGATTCCAGGTCCAGTAGGGAAAATACAATATAAATCTAGACAGACTGTTATGCCTGAAAGGAAGAAAGCATTCAAACATTATAGTACCATTTCCTAAGAGTGCAGAAACAAGTGTGAAGGGACCCAAGGGCCATTATTTGGGACAATTTGAAAATAAAAAAAAAATGATAGGGTGAATGAAACACACTGCATATTTAAAAATTGTGAGTTAACATGAAAAGAATACAGGGGACTTCTGGCTCTAGTGATGATGATATAGCTGCAAGTGCCAAACAATCATCAGCCACAACCTGCATGGAAAGGAAATCCAAAAAACAGGGGATATACACATATATATAGCTTAAGGTCCGTCTAGTCAAGGCTGTGGTTTTTCCAGTGGTCATGTATGGATGTGAGAGTTGGACTGTGAAGAAAGCTGAGCACCGAAGAATTGATGCTTTTGAACTGTGGTGTTGGAGAAGACTCTTGAGAGTCCCTGGACTGCAAGGAGATCCAACCAGTCCATCCTAAAGGACATCAGCCCTGGGTGTTCATTGGAAGGACTGATGTTGAAGCTGAAACTCCAATACTTTGGCCACCTCATGCGAAGAGCTGACTCATTGGAAGAGACCCTAGTACTGGGAAAGATTGAAGGCAGGAGGAGAAGGGGACAACAGAAGATGAGATGGTTGCATGGCATCACCGACTCAATGGACATGGGTTTGGGTGGACTCCAGAAGTTGGTGATGGACAGGGAAGCCTGGCGTGCTGCAGTTCATGGGGTCGCAAAGAGTCGGACATCACTGAGTGACTGAACTGAACTGAACAGCTGATTCACTTTGCTGTACAGTACAAGCTAACACAACATTATAAATATTATCATTGGATATCCCAATAAAAATTAAAACAAGAACAACAAAACTCCCCAAACACTCATCAGCCACAAACACACACAAAACTGGGAAAGAAATCAGCAAAATATAAAAACAAGTGAATGTTCTATAAAACCCTTGGAGAAATAATTTTCAGCAAAACACAAAATTTTAAGCATTCCTCTAATTTTATAATTTTTTTGCTGTGAAATAGTTGCTTCTGTTTTAAATAACAGAATTGATGATGAAGCAGGAAATGTAATTTGGATGAAAAAATTCTTTAAATTTAATAAAATTCCTTAAATAGCAAAAAAAAGATTAATGAAAAAACAAAAATATTCTGTAAATCTATAAGGAACAATATTCTTATATTTATTTATATAAATACTTACTAATGTGTACATGGTTAACTGGTCGCAACTTTTAAATGACATTAATAAAGTCAGTTTTTATTTTTCTAAATAGAAAATTTTAAATTCAAATTATATATGAATATCTGCAAGATTGTCTTAAAAAGTAGAATGTTTTGGTCTAATGAACACATAAAACACATGATACACTAAATCCATAGAAAAACCTATACATCAAAAAATGACAGTTTTCCCCTTAATTAAAAACATGTCCTCATTCTGAAAATGGTTTATTATATCTTTATTTTTTACTAAGGTCAACTTTCTATTTTAAAGTCTAATTTTCATATAAATATAAAATACTATCTTATGGATATATTTTCATTTTCTTACTAGTAAAAATGATATGCCCTCATGATTTAAACATTAATCAAAATACTGGTGCAGTTTACATTTTTAAAATGTTACTACTAGAATTACTTCCCTGGTGGATCAGATGGTAAAGCGTCTGCCTATAATACGGGTGACCTGGTTCAATCCCTTGGGTGGGAAGATTTCCTGGAGAAGGAAATGGCAACCCACTCCAGTACTCTTGCCTGGAAAATCACATGGACGAAGGAGCCTGGGAAGCTACAGTCCATGGGGTTACAAAGAGTCAGACACAACTGAGCAACTTCACTTCTTCACTACTAGAATTAAAATAGTTAAAAATGAGTCATGGAGTCATAAGTGTGCTAATGTGCCAAAGTATAGAAGATGCTACTAGAACAGTAGCTATTATCTTCTCCCAAAATTATCTGGGTGTGTTTCCACTTTTGGCAGCTTTAGTGATATATTTTGTGAAAAGTTTCAGTAGGAACAGATACATAGTTTTGGTTACCTTAAATTACAGTTGCTTTGCTTTGTAAATTTATGGGTAAATTTCATATTCTGTGCTATTTAATATCTTGCTTATATAGATGAAGGAAGAGGGAAACCAAAGAAATGTTTAGTCCCTAAATTTGGCTTTTGCCAAAGAAATGTGAACAATTTCTTAAAGGTTATTCATAAAGGCCGTTTGAGAAGATTTTACATGATCCTTTAAATTTTAAAATGGAAAACCTTGAAAATCAATTGAAATTGTATGTTGATTGTGATGGGTTCTCTATATAGCAGACTTCATTACTTGCTACAGTTGAAAGATTATTCTGTATTACTGATGAAGAGAAAATCTCATGTGAAGAATGGTCCACTAATCTTTCATTTCTGCAGGCTGACTTCAATTTCTACACTGTTTATACTAACTGAAAAATACAGTTTATTTCCATTAGAATTTAATTTTTTTTTCACTGTTAAAAGGTTTTAATATCAATGTAAAATGAGATCAGGATTTTACAAGCAAGTTTCAGAATATGAACATTGATTTCTAAGATGATTTCTCTTCTTTTCAGGAGCCTAAATATGAACACACATAAATCTTAGGGTTTTTTTTTAATATCAAGGTATTTTTCCCATNAGCTACCGATCCCTACGGATAAAGAAGAGCAGGGAGAAAGGGGCAAAGCTCCTGTGCTCTCTCAGTCGTCCTGCCTCCTCGCAACCTCTAGCCTCCTCTACCCTCTCCAGGATTTAATTTTATATCTGCAAATACAAAAGTATTTATATATATAAGTATTACACACAGTGTTTCATTTAAAAACTATTAAAACAGACTGTCCTTTTATGGGTCAGTTCAGTTTAGTTGGGCTTCCATGATAGCTCAGTTGGTAAAGGATCTGCCTGCAATGCGGGAGACCTGGGTTCAACCACTGGGTTGGGAAGATCCCCTGGAGAAGGGAACGGCTACCTGCTCNCATTTAAAAACTGTTAAAACAGACTGTCCTTTTATGGGTCAGTTCAGTTTAGTTGGGCTTCCATGATAGCTCAGTTGGTAAAGGATCTGCCTGCAATGCGGGAGACCTGGGTTCAACCACTGGGTTGGGAAGATCCCCTGGAGAAGGGAACGGCTACCTGCTCCAGTATTCTGGCCTGGAGAATTCCATGGACTGTATAGTCCGTGGGGTCGCAAAAAGTCGGACACAACTGAGCCACTTTCACTTTCAGTTTAGTCACTCAGTCGTGTCTGACTCTTTGCAACCCCATGGATTGCAGCACACAAAGTTTCCCTGTCTATCACCAACTCCCAGAGCTTCCTCAAACTCATGTCCATGAGTCGGTGATGCCATCCAACCATCTTGTCCTCTGTCATCCACTTCTCTTCCTGCCTTCAATAGTTCCACTTATCAGGGTCTCTTCTAATAAGTTAGTTCCTCGCATCAGGTGGCCAAAGTATTGGAGCTTCAGCTTCAGCATCAGTCCTTCCAATGAATATTCAGGACTGATTTCCTTCAGGATTGACTGGTTTGATCTCCTTGCAGTCCAAGAGACTCTCAAGAGTCTTCTTCAACACCACAGTTCAAAAGCGTAAGTTCTTCGGCACTCAGCTTTCATTATAGTCTGACTCTCACATCCACACATGACTACTGGAAAAACCATAGTTTTGACTAGACAGACCTTTGTTGGCAAAGTAATGTCTCTGCTTTTTAGTATGCTGTCTATGTTGGTCATAGCTTTTCTTCCAAGGAGCAAGCATCTTCTGATTTCATGGCTGGAGTCACTATCTGCAGTGATTTTGGGGCCCAAGAAAATAAAGTCTGTCACTGTTTCCATTGTTTCCCCATTTATTTGCCATGAAATGATGGGACTGGATGCCATAATCTTAGTTTTTGGAATGTTAAATTTTAAGTCAGCTTTTTCACTCTTCTCTTTTACCTTCATCAAGATGTTCTTTAGTTCCTCTTCACTTTCTGCCTTAAGAGTGCTTATCTGCATATCTGAGGTTATTGATGAATCTTGTTGCAATCTTGATTCCAGCTTGTGCTTCATTCAGCCTGGCATTTTGCATGATGTACTCTGCACAAACATTAAATCAGCAGGGTGACAATATACAGCCTTGATGTTCTCCTTTCCCAATTTGGAACCAGTCCATTGCTCCATGTCTGATTCTAACTGCTACTTCTTGATCTGTGTACAGGTTTCTCAGGAGGCAGGTAAGGTGGTCTAGTATTCTCATCTCTTTAAGAATTTTCCACAATTTGTTGTGATCCACACAGTCAAAGGCTTTGGTGTAGTCAATGAAGAAGTGGTAGATGTTTTTCTGTAATTCTCTTGCTTTTTTGATGATCCAACGGATGTTGGCAATTTGATCTCTGGTTCTTCTGCCTTTTCTAAATCCAGCTTGAACATCTGGAAGTTCCCAGTTCACGTACTGTTGAAGCCTAGCTTGGAGAATTTTGAGCATTACTTTGCTAGTGCATGAGATGAGTGCAACTGTCCATTTGTTTGAACTTTCTTTGGCTTTGACTTTCTTTGGGACTGGAATGAAAACTGACCTTCTCCCGGGTCATTTTAAGGGTACTGCAGAAGAAATGTAAGTCTAACTTTGATTCCTTTATTAATTCAATCAGTCACTAAAACTAGAATTTAAAATTCATTTAGTTGACCCACTTAAAGTTGCTTTGTTTTATTTTTGTCAGTTCTTTTTCCTTTTTCTGGTAAACTTTTCTAACTGAATTACTAACCTGATGAAAAGTTCTCCTATTTAGAGACTTATACTATCTTATCTTTCTTACATTAAGTTAATTTAATTTTTGATTGTTTTTAGTTTGCATTATGACAGTAAATCCAACTTGACAGATTTCTTTAACTTTCCTAGGGTATTTATGCTTTGACTTTGTTCTTGAAATACATAAATACTAAGAAGGTATTCTATTTTATATTATCTTTATTAAATTAACTTCGGGATAAAAAAGTCATAGGAATCCTCTGTAGTCAAATCATATATTTATTAAAGCTTTGCTTCTATGTACATTCTTCACATATGTGTACCTTTTAATTTTTCTCTTATGTAAGAGAATTCATTAAGAGAAGCAGGCAAGTGATGGCAAATCAACTTTTTAATGAAGTTCTAATCCTGATAACTCCATTTTCACTTTGCTTTTATCATAGCGAGTGAGTACTTTAGGTCCCAGAATGCCAATAATTAGAGCTCCATTTGGAGCTGTGATCAAGATGGCTAAAAAGGCTACTGTCATCACATCCTCCGAATATGATTCCAAATGGGGTGCACTCATTCTTGCTTTTTCAAGAGCCAGAGGACCCAATACAGCCTATATTTAGAGAAGAAAAAGATGAGGCATAAAGAAAAATGCTAAATGGAGTTAACATATAGTAAAAATAAAGAGCTCTGTTAAAACAAATACCACCTAGTACTAGACTGCTAGAAAAGAGACAACTGTTAAGGAAGTTTGGTAAATGACTCATCAATTCTATGTTCTTCTTAGTTAATATATCTGGAAGGAGAGTGAAGTAGTGACAAACGGCTGATTTTGTGTTCTTGTCATCTCAGCTTTCCCCTGTTTAAGTATCTTTTTTGAGTGCTCACAATACTTTTGGAATCTTAGGAGTGCAGGTGAACCAGAGTTTTGCATATCTGTCTTTACCATGAACCACTAGGTTCCTGGCTACAAAAAGACAATACAAAATGCTGAGGTTTCTAATGGTTC
Source organism: Neotragus moschatus (assembly GCA_006410615.1). Classification (NCBI taxonomy): domain Eukaryota; kingdom Metazoa; phylum Chordata; class Mammalia; order Artiodactyla; family Bovidae; genus Neotragus; species Neotragus moschatus. The sequence goes on along the minus strand of SJYA01000925.1, from coordinate 370,440 downwards.
TTTAGGAATTTTTCGTCCATCTTCTCCTTGTTCTTTCTACTGGGAGCAGTGTGATATAGTAAAACTGACAAGTTTTGGAATTTATAACTTGCCTAAAGTTATAGGCAAGAAACTTGCTATTCAAAACAGGCAGTCTTGTCCCAAGGACCTGCTTTGCTTATCATGACATAGATTTTTATTGCATGGAAACTCACAAGCTTCTGTTTTGGAGTAACAGTAGAGAAAAGAATTTCAGGAAATCAGAGAGCATAACTACAAAGTTTCCTTTTTCTCTTTCTCTCTTTCACTCATTCATTCAGCATTAATTTTTGTAGGCATACAGAGCTTATTACTGTATACCTACTGCATGCTAAGTGTTAAGTATTAGGGAAAAATAACAACAAAAACAAACAAACACTTCTTATCCTTCCTATATACTCTAGTTGAGAGTCATAAATCAGTCATGCAAATTAAATATATAGTTAAAAATAATACATATGCATTTATGTATGGTAGAGTGAGTGGCAAGAGTAGGAAAGAATCAGTGTGTCACTACTTTAAAATCCTAACACTTAGCTCTACAATATTCAACAAAATGTAAAATTTTCCAGTTTTCAGAAATACTCTTTATTTTAAATTTTGGGAAAACAGAAAAATGTTTTCATAAGTTTAACAAGTATTTGTCATTAAAAGCACAGTGTTTTAAAGATTATGTTACTTTTAATGAGTAGTTATGATCAATCAAGCATTTAAAAAGACTAATAGCCCACATTTTGTGACTAGTTTTTTTTTTTCTTTTTAGAATTTTAAAAATCAACATTAAAATAATTAGAATGTCTTAATATACTCTTACCTGGACTGTAGCTTTCGGCATCCATGATAAAGCAATAAATATTTTCTCCTTAAAATTAAAACCAGCACAAGACATCAATACAAATGTAAATGAAATTCTAACTAATAATGCCAAACTCATGGTAGCAACAGAAAGGCCTGCAACAGAAAAAGACAAACAGTATTTGGGAANTCTTAATATACTCTTACCTGGACTGTAGCTTTCGGCATCCATGATAAAGCAATAAATATTTTCTCCTTAAAATTAAAACCAGCACAAGACATCAATACAAATGTAAATGAAATTCTAACTAATAATGCCAAACTCATGGTAGCAACAGAAAGGCCTGCAACAGAAAAAGACGAACAGTATTTGGGAAGAAGTGGTTCTTTATGCCTGGAAATGTAATTTGCAAAAGTGTTGAAAACGTTTTAGGGCTACTGTCTCTATATCTGTATTAAGTAAAAATAATAATCATAAAAATAAAAATACGATTGAGGTTTCTATGTAAAGTACAAGAGATAATCTGATGATGGAGGTATGATAAAAAGTAAGATAAATTACACTTATTTAATTCTGAGCTAACAGGCTTTGAACTTTTACTATAAATGAAAGTATTTAGAAGGTGCTGCTGGTATCTAACATTTCCCTTCAGAAAAAAATTCTAATTTCTATTTCCTTAGATCACTCAGGGAAGATATTCAAGGTTGTCTTTGGTTACAAAGACCATACAGGTAAAGGAAGAACAAATGCATATTACAACACGAGCTTCTGAAGGTCCTTGTAGTATTCAAAGACATATTGTAAGTAAAAATAAAAATTACTCCATTTTCTTAAATATTTTTAAATCTTACATTTTTGTGCCTCTAATCATTCTTACCAATAGCATTTGATTTAAGAGATGCAACAGATACTTCTGCTCCAACCAAACCAAAAAGAAGAGGTTGGAAAATATCCCACGCAGTTACAATAATTTTTTGGACTCTAACCTGTAGAGAAGAGTAATACATTTTCAGTTATTGTGATGAATAAAAGTATTTGCATTTCAGACATGTAAAAGTTCTCAACATTTAATAAATATTTTATTTGTAGAAGAAATTTTAAAACAATAAAAATTAAATGAGGTTAACTCTTTTATACAAACAGAATTTGATGAAAAGAAATTTACAACACAATAAAAATATTAATTGGTAATTTTGTCATGGAACAAAAAAGATATTATTTGGCAATTTTATCCTTGGAGTTCCATACATGTTCTGATGGTGCAGTAAGAGTTCTACCTTTTGTTTGTGAGGCAACTGAGCAGGGTTAGAACCACACCATGCCTGATGAGAACAAGCTCATTCAAATATATATATTCAAATATATTAGTTCTCAAAACTGAGTTGGGGAAGAGCTCCACTCTATCCTGGGACCAAATCCCATGAAAATGAATCCTGATATGTCCTAAACTACTAGGAAATAAATTCTGGTAATCTGTTAGGCCTGCTTCCAAACGACCCATATTAAAAACATGAACCAAACCAAAATAGGTAACAGAGTCTCATTTGGTTGCCTCCCTGACTTCCCTTTCTGGGAATGAATCCCTCCCAGTGCTGCTTCCACAATTACATGGTTACAGGAAACGCTCCCACTGACATAAAAGTACTTTGGCTCTTTTCCAGGAAGTTGGATGAAGAGATTTTAGTCTCAGTCTGTGTTTATCCTTTTTTTTCCCCCCCAAACAGGAGGAGATTCATAAAACATTCATATCCTTTGAGGCAAAAACTATTTTCATAACTACTCTCCTTATGACTAGGTTTTCTGGTTACTGCTTATAAAAGTAAGTTTGAAAAATGAAATAACAAAGGAAAACCAGTATTCTCTCTTCTTCACAGCACATTATCCTATTACTTATTTAATCTTTAAAATCTATTTATTCTTTACTCTTTGATTTTCTTTATCATGTAAAGAGATCAAGTAGTTTTCATTTTATTTGTAATTTATTATTAGTCATTTAATTTCCTCTATAATTATGACTTTATCAGAATACTAAACAAATTGGGAACTTAAGCTGATTCTAAAATTTATCTAAGAAAGAATATAGACAGGAACAGTTAAGAAATATTTTAAAAATAGGTACAATAAGAGGGAAGTTTCTATACTAGATTCTGAGACATAAAACCACAATGATTGAGAGTGCTATTGGCATAGGAATAGGCGTTTAAAGAGACTTCAGAAGTAAATATATATATCGATGAATTATTGGATTAACAATAAATAATTTGACAAAACTGACTATGGAATTCACATGCATATACATTATATGTATATATGTATGTCTATGAATATATACCTATGTAAACAGATGCATGTACATCCTTACCTCACAACATTCACAAAAATAAATTTCAGATGAAGTAGAGAACTAAATGCAAAGCAAAACTACCAAAGTATTCAATTCAGTTCAGTTCAGTCGCTCAGTCGTGTCCGACTCTTTGCGACCCCATGAATCACAGCACACCAGGCCTCCCTGTCCATCACCAACTCCCAGAGTTCACTCAAACTCATGTCCATCGAGTTGGTGATGCCATCCAGCCATCTCAGTCTCTGTCGTCTCCTTCTCCTCCTGCTCCCAAACTCTCCCAGCATCAGGGTCTTTTCCAATTAGTTAACTCTTCATATGAGGTGGCCAAAGTACTGGAGTTTCAGCTTTAGCATCATTCCTTCCAATGAACACCCAGGACTGATCTCCTTTAGGACAGACTGGTTGGATCTCCTTGCAGTCCAGGGGATTCTCAAGAGTCTTCTCCAACACCATAGTTCAAAAGCATCAATTCTTCAGCACTCAGCTTTCCTCATCGTCCAACTCTCACATCCATACATGACCACTGGACCATAGCCTTGACTATACAGACCTTTGTTGGCAAAGTAATATCTCTGCTTTTCTTTTTTTGATTTTTAAATTTTTTTTTAACTTTACAATACTGTATTGATTTTTCCATACATTGACATGAATCCACCACTGGTGTACATGAGTTCCCAACCCTGAACCCCCCTTCCACCAACCTCCCCATATCATCTCTCTGGGTTATCTCAGTGCACCAGCCCCAAGCATCCTGTATCCTGTATAGAACCTAGACTGGTGATTCGTTTCTTACATGATAGTATACATGTTTCACTGTCATTCTCCCAAATCATCCCACCCTCTCACTCTCCCACAGAGTCCAAAAGGCTGTTCTATACATCTGTGTNTCAGAATGGGAGAAAAATAATAGCAAATGAAGCAACTGACAAAGGACTGATCTCAAAAGTATACAAGCAACTCCTGCAGCTCAATTCCAGAAAAATAAATGACCCAATCAAAAAATGGGCCAAAGAACAAAAACAGACATTATTCTTAATATTTTATGAGCATAGTTTCACATATTAATTGCATAATTAAAATAAAAGTTATATAATCATATTGCATTAAACTTGGGAAAGAGACTAATGTGATCACTCAACTTCTGATTGCATTTCAGTGTATTTCCAGTTCCTTTTCTTGAGTATTTTATTTCCTTGATTGATTCATTCACCTTGAAGATACAAACTTACAGACCATCTTCCTAAAATTAATATTTCTTTTTTAGTTTTTTTCTTAATAGACATATTTTATTGAAGCATAGTTGACTTACAGTGTTTCAGGTACACAGCAAGGCGATTCAGTTAGACATATACACATATATTATTTTCAAATTATTTTCCATTATAGAGTTATTACAAGAAATTGACTATAGTTTCCTGTGCTATACAGTAAGCCTTTGTTGCATATCTATCTTTTAATCAGAAATCTAGCATTCTATTCATATTAAGTCAAACAATTGGAATCAAAATGGCATATATTTTTTAATAGAGTAAGATTTCTTAAAATGCCCATTTCAGATGTAAAAAGTGCAGTTATTTTATCTTTTAAAAAATGGTGTATAAAAATATTCACCTTTTCTTTGGACCAACCTGTCCCTGCAGTGAAACTCAATACTAGTGTGCACAATCCTCCAGCTGTATTCATACCAAATTGATGGCTGCCTAAGACAGCAGAAATAGACATACTCAAAATAAAAAATGCTCTCTTCACTTCAAGTTTTCCCTAGAATTAGATAGATATTTGGAAATTAATTCACATTAAATATATAATTATTATATTATCTATCATTTATTGCTGACCCTTTGATACCATGTCTTTATATGCTATATCAAATAACATCTAAAGTTTGACTTTATTTCTCACCACATATTTTAGCAGACTTGTGACAAATTTTGCAACTATTAAGTTTCATTTTCTGCCACATCTCTGATACTACCGTCAGTAAAATGGTTATAATACTTTAACTGTAAGAGAAGAAGGAAAGAAAAGAGACCCACATAATCTGTAGTTCCACATAACAAATCCAAAGAATTCTTAAAAATAAATGTCTGAGTATCTGTTTAGCTGAAACAATAACTACAGGGAAATTAAGATGGAAGTTACAGAAGTCAAAGAGAAATGGCATGTCTTTTAGGGCAGGAAAGAGTTGATAGTGTTGCCTTATTCAAAGGAAGAGGGAGAAAATTTAAGTCAGAAAATATGCAGAAATAAATGGGAATATATTTCCCCCAAAATGTTCAATGGAATGTCTGAGGGAAAAAGATAAGGAAAAAAAGTCAGGAGTCAACAGGCAATTTGGCGAAGAAAGAAGTGGGACGAAATGGAGAAGTTCCTCTGAATTAAGTACATTTTTCTGATATTCTCCTTGTAATAAGGAAGCAGAGACTTCAGATTAGGGCCACTGACCTGGATCAATGACAACTATGCTCATTTTTAAGCAGAGAATAGGCATTGGAGGCTACTTTTGGAGAAAGAAAACTAAAGATTAAAGTATTTCATGGATCAAAAGTTCAAATTTTTGAGAGAAATGTCTAATACTGTACTTCCAAATAAAGATTATTTTTTATTTACCTGATCACTACCTGGAAAATGTCGAGCAAACATTCCCAAAACAATTCCTAAAAGCACACCAAGAATTACATCCCGAAGAGAGGATAGGATATTACTAGATATGTTACCTGTAAGGGCACACAATAAGAAAAACATGTCATAGAGAGGTATTTTCATATAGCCAACACAGTAGGAAATCAAATGTAGGTGATTCATAAAGAAAGGTATGTTATTACAGAATAAATACACAAAAATGGACCTTTAAAGTTCACACTCATGAAAACATGCAGATTTATTTGATTAAAGTATACTCTCCAGTGATTTAATATGTATACACAACTCAGAAATGTTCACTGAATAAACAGGCCAGAAAACAAAGAGGAAACCACAATGTCTCCCCCTTACACACCCAACCTAAAAGAACAAGGTCAGGTAGAAGAATGCATAGAGATTGGCAGAGGAGTATCTCTGGCACCTAGCACATGGCTAATAATGTTCTCTGCTATTCTATTATGGCAAATGATTTAAACATAAAAAGGACAATTTAATAATAATAACAACATAAAAAAAGATTTATCCCAGGATCAATCCTAGGAATATTCAAGGATCAACTGATTTTCCAACATATTTTATGTTTTATGCATACATGTAGTTTTAAAAAATGATCTAGAGTCACACAAAAAAGTCTAGTTATGTTCTATGTTTTCAGCTCAATACAAAAAGGTATTAAATATACATATTTTAGAAATATTTTCCCATTAAAAATAACAAAAGTGTAGGGTGACAACAGCACGATAGTAGAATCGGAACTCCAGAACCGTGATCCCCCAGAGACACCAATTTAACACCAACATACAGTCTAAAAGGCTTTATGCTCATTTAAAAAGTTACAGCAAGAGAAAAGCAACTCATCACATAAAAGAGAATGCCCATAAAATTATCAGAGGCTTACAGAGCAGAAGAACTTCTCTGGTGGCTCTATGGTAAAGAATCTGCCTCCAATGCAGAAGACCTGGGTTTGAGCCCTGGGTTAGGAAAATCCTCTGGAGAAGAAAATGCCAACCCACTCCAGTATTCTTGCCTACAGAACTCCATGGACAGAGGAGCCTACAGAGGACTACAGTCCATGGGGGTCACAAAGGGTCACGTACAACTGAGCAACTAACACTTTACACAGCAGAAACCTTATAGGTCAGAAGGCGGCAGGATGACATATCCAAAGTGTTGAAAGAAAAAAATGCCAACCAAGAATAATATCCCACAAAACTGTCCTCCAAAGTGAAGGCGAAATTAAGACTTTCCCAGATAAACAAAGGTTGATGGAGTTCATCACCACTAGACCTCCTAACAAGAAATCTTAAAGGGAATCCTTCAAGTGTAAATAAAAAGATGTTAGCAACACACAAAACTACCGCATAGTTGCACTTATCTCACATGCTAGCAAAATAATGCTCAAAATTCTCCAACCCAGGCTTCAACAGTACATGAACTGTGAATTTCCAGATGTTCCAGACAGATTTAGAAAAAGTAGAGGAACAGAGATCAAATTGCCAACATCTGTTGGATTACTGAAAAAGCGAGAGACTTCCAGAAAACCATGTATTTCTGCTTTATTGACTATGCCAAAGCCTTTGACTGCGTGGATCACATCTATCTATGGAAAATTATTAAAGAGATGAGAATACCAGACCACCATACCTGCCTCCTGAGAAATCTGTAGGCAGGTCAAGAAGCAAGAGTTAGAACTGGACATGGAATAACACACTGGTTCCAAATCAGGAAAAGAGTATGTTAAGGCTGTATATTGTCACCCTGCTTATTTAACTTATATGCAGGGTACATCATGAGAAATGCTGGACTGGATGAAGCACAAGCTGGAATCAAGATTGCTGAGAGAAATATCAATAACCTCAGGTATGCAGATGACACCACCCTTATGGCAGAAAGCGAAGAAGGACTAAAGAGCCTCTTGATGAAAGTGAAAGAGGAGAGTGAAAAAGTTGGCTTAAAACTCAACATTCAGAAAACTAAGATCATGGCATGTGGTCCCATCACTTCATGGCAAATAGATGGGGAAACAGTGGCAGACTTTATTTTCTTGGGCTCCAAAATCACTGCAGATGGTGACAGCAGCCATGAAATTAAAAGATCCTTACTCCTTGGAAGGAAAGGTATGACCAATGTAGACAGCATATTAAAAAGCAGAGACATTACTTTGCCAACAGAGGTCTGCCTAGTCAAGGCTATGGTTTTTCCAGTAGTCATATATGGATCTGAGAGTTGAACTATAAAGAAGGCTGAGCACCAAAGAATTGATGCTTTTGAACTGTGGTGTTGAAGAAGACTCTTGAGAGTCCCTTGGACTTCAAGGAGATCCAACCACTCCATCCTAAAGAAAATCAATCCTGAATATTTATTGGAAGGACTGATGCTGAAGCTGAAATTCCAATACTTTGGCCACCTGATGGAAGAACTGACTCATTTGAAAGATCCTGATGCTGGGAAAAGACTGAAGCGGGGAGGAGAAGGGGATGACAGAAGACGAGATGGTTGGATGGCAACACTGACTCAACGGACATGAGTTTGAGAAAGCTCCAGGAGTTGGTGATGGACAGCCCACGGGATCACAGAGTCAGACATGACTGAGCGACTGAACGCAAAAGCATGTAAATATAAACCTCCAGTAAAGTTAAATAGATAGATGAATTAAGAATCCAGTAATACTGTAATGGTGGTGAGGAAATCACTTTTAATTCTGTTAAAGAACTAAAGATAGAAGCACAAAAAATAACATTATAAAATTGTTTTAATGTATATACAATAAAATGTGTAATTTGTGACACCGGTAACAAAAGGTGATGAGGGTGAGAGAGGAGTAGAAAAGTAAATTTTTTGTAAGCAACTGAAGTCACTATCATTTTAAACAGATTACTATAACTGTAAAGATGGAAAAAGATATTCCATGCAAATGGTATCTCAAAGAGAGCAGGGGCAGTCATACTTTTACCAGACAAGAAAGACTTTAGGTCAAATACTGTCACAAGAGATAAATACAGGATACTGCATAATGGTAAAAGGGCCAATTGACTCAAAAGGTAAAGTGAGATCTCAGTATCTACCAAGTTCCAAAATATAGATGTTTTGAAGATCTAACGTATATAATAAAACTTAAAGAGTTCTTAAAATTTCAAGAGACACTTTACACAGTCTTGTGGTCCCAGGGGATTTTTTAAAGAATATACTTGCTTGGTTTTCACTTTTTTGGTCCTCTTCAAATTAGGTTTGTTCTCCTGTAGCCTGTTCCCCTAGCATCTTATACTACGTAATATTTATTCCACCTTTAATTATTTGTTTAAGATAATTTCCTTGAGAACACAGGCTACCTGGCCTTTTTTGTTTGCTGTGTTGGGAGGCAGTATAGAATAGTACTTAAAAGTGTGGGTCTGAGGTCAGACTGCCAGATTTCCATATTGGTTCCCTACTCTGACTTCGAGCAAGTTACTTAATCTCTGTTCCTTAGTTTCCTTATCAGTAAAATGAGCATAACATTGTTGTGATTAGTGAGCTGAAACATCTACAGAACTTACAGCAAGTACCAAGCAATTGTTCAATAAAAACTAATACTATTATTCACTGTTTATCCTCAGCATTTGATACAGTAGCTGGTGGAATGAAAGAGGAGAACAAAAAATATTTTTTGAAAGAATAACTGATATCAGTCATGAAGGAGAAGATTGCCAGATCTGACAATAAAAAATTTAGGTCTTCTGAATGGCAAAAAAAAAGAGATAAAGTTAAATTACAAAAAGCACAGGATATAAAACAAATGGTTTATCACTCTTAATTTTATGCACAATCAGAGTCTTAACAAATCAAAACAACAAAAGACGAACATGCTTACAGGATATAGGCAAAATATTTCAAGAAAAGTAATCTCTAAGAAATTTCAAAATTATAATAGACAATAAACATGAACATTTAACATCACTATTATTCAAAGTACTTCATTTAAAGAGACCTATCGAAGTGGCTAAGGTAAAAAGGACTAGTAAATATTTAATTTTGAAGAAGGTGAAGAGAAAGTGGCATGCTTGTGTATCCTGGTGGGACATCATATTGTGGCAATATATTTCAAAAATCTTATTGTGTTATATCCTTTTTAACTTTACAGTTTCTCTTGTAAGGTTAATAAAATATTAAGCACAACTATTCAGCTGTAAGATGTTCAATCAAGCATTTTAATAGCAGATAGTGGTGTCAATTTAAATTTTCAGCATGTCAAGTTGAAAGTCATGCAGCCACTCAAATATGATGGAACCAATAAAAATGTCATAGAAACATATTTACAAATAAATTAGATGTTTGTAATACACAGTTAAATTGAAAACAACTCAAGTTATAAGTAAGTATGGTTAATGTTCACTAATTTTATAAGAATTTTGGGAGGGAGAGAAAGCAAGCTAGAGATAGATGTGGAGAGGGAGGAAAGGAGAAGTCTGGGTGGATATACATCAGAAGATTAAGAATATTATTCCTGGGGGTCTTCCCAGGTGGCAAAGTGGTAAAGAATCCGTCTGCCAGTGCAAGAGACACAAGTGATGTGGGTTCGATCTCTGGGTTGGGAAGATTCTCTAGAGTATGAAATGGCAACCCACTCCTGTATTCTTGCCTGAGAAATCCCATGGACTAAGGAGCCAGGCGCTGGGCTATAGTCCACGCGGTCACAAAGAATCAGACACGATTGAACACATACATGCACACATGACTATAATAGATTTCATTCTTATACTTTCTTTTTTCCTTCTTAGTCATTAATGATTTTAAGAGAACCTATATATATATAACCTTTCAACTTTAAAATGTTTTGGTGTTTCGGTTAATAATACAGAAGACTGGACTTCATATACTGGCAGATAATTAAAGTATTATTAAATGTGGAATGTTCACTTCTGCAATCTCTGAGTGACACTCAACACCAAATGTCTCCCTGGGATTTAGAATTGGTACAGGATCTTGTCCCATCACTACCAAAAGGACACACAGTTGTCCATACTCCACACATTTAAGTTGTCTTAATAACAGAACAATCAGTTATTTAAAATGACAGCTAGAAAGGTACATCTCCAAATTATCTACTAGATATATTAGTAGCACTAATAATATTGTGGCCTAAATTTTTCTACTGAAAACTGATAAAATTCCAAAGCAAAATGAGCAGATAAATGTAATAATATAGATTATAAAATTAATTGGAATATTTGGTTATTAAAAGGAAATCATTTGTATTAAGTAGTGGTATCTTAACCCATTGAAATTCCTTTTGTGGTCTAGAATGAGCTTTCCATGAAGAATAAAAACATGTTAAATTGAAAAGTCTTCATCAATAAATGAAGGAAAGCTAGAAAACTTGTTTAAAGAATAAAGAAAGCACTGAATTATATGGCAGCTGTTCTGTTTACCTGAGGAGAAAACTATGCTGAAGCATGCATTGAATCCAGTGATAGCCAAGATGTCATCCAAACTGCTGGCAGCTATTAATAAGGTTGGAATGCCTTTCTCAACACCATATCCCTTTTCTTGCAAATGTAGCATGGAAGGGACAACAACAGCAGGAGAAACTGCACCGACTACAAAACTGAGAGAAAAATCTTTGAAAACCAATTTAAAAACATCCTTTTAATGAAACAGTGCTTTATAGTAAATTGTACAACCAATATATTAATCTTTATGATGACTTTGAAAGTAAAAATTCTGCTTTTGAGTAAATGTCATTTAACAATGGAAAAAATTCCCCAGTGGCTCAGCGGTAAAGAATCTCCCTGCAATGCAGGAGATGCAGGAGATGTGGGCTTGATCCCTGAGTCTGGAAGATCACCTGGAGGAGGAAATGGCTACCCACCCAGTATTCTTGCTGGGAAAATCCCACGGACAGAGGAGCCTGGCAGGCTATAGTCCACAGGGTCGCAAAGAATTGGACATGACTGAGCACACACAAAAATACTCACATATTCTTTAGTGCTGTTGAAATTTTACAGAAATTCTGTTCAAGCACAAATTGCTGCCTCTACCTCCATCTCAAAAACATTTGAAATAAAGATATGAAAATAATAGGAAATTCCATAAGCTAGCTAGAAAACAAAATGGGAATCTTCAGTGGACAAGAAACTAAGTGTATCCTAGGAAGATAAGAGACAGGCGGTTAAGGGTTGAAAAAGGAAACCATAAGCCAAAATGCATATAAGACTGCTACAGAAGATATGGTGTATTCTAAAAAGGCCGAAGCCCAGAAATGGCAGATGCTGGGAGTAGGAGGGACCTCTGAGGACAATGAATGGTGATTATGTAGAGTATTGCTATAAGAATGGTCAATAAGATGTAGTCTCCACACCACTTCTATCTCTTGAACAAGTCAGTAAGGAATATATCTGTCCAAAAGAAGGAATAGTATGAGCACCTAAGTTACAAAGGCAAATGGGAAAATTTCTGGGGTGGCTGATGACACCTGTGAGGAATGGAGAAATTCTTGCTCAGGATACTTTGTTGGTACATCCCATTTACAACCCTGCTTTGTCTCTTCCATTTTCACCTCCTCAATGCTGTAGTAACTATGTGGAGTGATGCATGTGGTCTCTACCAGAACCCTCTAGTCAGGCCAGAGCACACATTCCCCAGCTGCTGCTTGTTGACTCCTAACCACTAACACCAGCAGCTTTGTGGGAGCCTTGCACTCCTAACAGAAGCTTACCTACTAATGCTAAGGAGATGCCCCACTTTCCCATTCCAGACAGCTCCTGCCAGTGACTGACTGATGTGAGGGTCTAACAGTTCAGTTCCTTTGCCTCTGGCTGTACAACCTCCCTGGTTTACAGACAAGATTTCCAGAGGGACTCAGGAAGAACCTAGAATTCTCTGAAAAAACGTATTTGCCTAATTCAGTGGTTCCTGAACTTTACTGTACATTGGAACAACCTGGTCTACTATTTATCTGTTGCTGCTTAACAAATCATGCCCAAATCTAGAAGCTTAAAACAACATATGTTAACTTACAACCTCTGTGGGTCAGCAATATGGGTATGAATCAGCTGTATACCTCTTCTTACTCAAGGTCTCTCATGAGGTGAGTAGGAGAAACCCTGATCTCAAGTTTATTCACATGGTTGTTGAGAGGTCTTCAGTTTCTTGCCACAGGGGCTTCTCCACAGGGCTACACCCAACATGGCAGCTTACTTCCCCCCAAGAAAGCAATTAAAGAGAGTGCAAGAGAGAACAAGGAAGCCAGAAGCCATCGTCTTATGACCTAATGATAAAAGTAATGTCCTATCTCTTCTTTAGTATTCCATTGATTAGAAGTAAGTCAGTAAGTTCAGCCCACATTTAGGAAGAGGGTATTACACAAAGGTTTAAATATCAGAAATTAGTGATATCTGAGAGTTATCTTACCATTTACTTGGGGATTTAAAAAAAAATGCTGATGCCTGAGTCACATTCTAAGACACTCTGATCTGATTTAGGATGGAGTTTGATCTGAATACTGGGATACTGTAAAGTTTTTTTTTTTTTTTCCCATCTCAGGTGTACATGAGTTCCCAATCTTGAACCCTCCCCCCCACCTCCCACCCCATATCAACTCTCTGGATCATCCCCGTGCACCAGTCCCAAGCATCTTGTATCCTGTATCGAACATAGACTGGCGATTCGCTTCTTACATGATAGAATACATGTTTCAGTGCCATTTTCCCAAATCACCCCACCCTCTCCCTCTCCCTCAAAGTCCAAAAGTCCATTCTATACATCTGTAAAGTTTTTCTAATTGTAAAAAATATGTAATATANTTTATAATAGCCAGGATATGGAAGCAATCTAAATGTCCATCAACAGAGGAACAGATAAAGAAGATGCAGTACATAAACACAATGAAATATTATTCAGCCACAAAAAAGAATGAAATAATGCCATTTGCAGTCACATGGACGGGCCTAAAAAAATGTCATAATGAAGTAAGCCAGACAAAGAAAGACAAATATCATATGATATTATTTATATGTAGAATCTAAAAAAGTCTACAAATGAACTTATCTACAAAACAGAAAGAGGAGGGGATGGCAACCCACTCCAGTGTTCTTGCCTGGAGAGTCTCATGGACAGAGAAGCCTGGTGGGCTGCAATCAGATACGACTGAAGAGGCTTAGCACACATGCAAGTACAAAAGAGAAACAGAGTTATAGATGTAGAAAATAAACTTACTGGGGAGTAAGGGTGTGGGGAGGGATCAAGTGTAAGATTAGGATTGATATACACATACTATTAATATACATAAAATAAATAACTAATAAAGACCTACAGTATAGCACAGGGAACTCTACTCAATACTCTATAATGGCCCATACAAGAAAACAATTTTTAAAAGAGGGGATACATGTATAACAGATTCACTCTGTTGTATATATGAAACCAACAGAATATGGTAAATCAACTATAACCCAATAAAAGTTAAAAAAGTAAGTTATTGGTATATTTTGTATAGTTATTTATCAGATGTGTTTTGGAAATTTTTTTTCCCCAGTTTGTGGCTTGTGTGCTCAATCTCTTGACATTGTTTTCACAGAGAAGAAGTTTTCAATGTTAAAGAAGTTCAACTTACCAATTATTCATGGATTTCCTGTTTTTCCTAAATAATCACCATAACTAAGGTCATCTAGATTTTCTCCTAGGTTACCTTCTATGATTCTCATTGTTTTGCATTTTACATTTAGGTCTATGATCCACTTTGAGTTAATTTTTATCAAGGGCATAAGGTCTGATCTAGATTAATGTGTTTTGCATATGTATGTCCAATAGTAGACCTATCATCAAACTAGCCTTCTTCCACTGGGTTGCCTTTGCTGCTTTGCCAAATACCAGTTGACTATGTTTATGTGGAACTATTTCTGAGCCCTCTATTCTGTTCCATTAATATATGGACTTCATGTTAACCAAATCACACTGTCTTGATTACTGCAGGTTTATAGTAAGTCTTGTAAGTGAGTAGGGTCTGTTCTCCAATTTTTAATTTTTATCCTTCAATACTGAGCTAGTTGTTCTTGGTCTTTTGCATATCTATATAAATTTTAGAATGAGCCTGTTGATATCCATGAAACAACATGTGGGAATTTTGATTGGAGTTACATTGAATCTACAGATCAAGTTGAGATGAGCTAACATCTTGACAATATCGAGTCTTCCATGAACATGGAAAATCTATTTAGCTTTTTCTTTAAATTCTTTCTTCAGAATTTTGCAGTTTTCCTCATGTAACTATTATACATATTTTGTTAGATTTATATGAAGGTATTTCATGTTGGGGAATATTAGTGTAAATGGTGGTATGTTTTTCACTTCAAATTCCATTTGTTCATTGTTGGTAATTAGGGGAAAAAAACCCTGAATTTTGCATATTAACCCTGTATCCTGCAATCTTATTACACTCGATATTTGGTTGTTACAGGAGTTTTTTTCCCTTGATTCTTTGGATTTTCTACACAGATGATCATGGCATCTGTGAACAAAGGCTGTTTTATTTCTTCTTTCCCAATCTGTATGCCTTGTATACCCTTTTAACGCTCTTCTTGTCTTACTGTATTAGCTAGGACTTTCAATACAATATTGAAAAGGAGTGGTAAGAGAGCATTCTTACAGGGAAAGCTGTTTTCTCAAGATTATGATGGCAGCTGTAGATTTATAGTCGATGTTCTTTGTCAAATTGAGGAAGTTCTCCTCTGTAATTTGCTGAAAGTTTTTATCATGAATGAATGCTGGATTTTGTCAAATGCTTTTCCCACATGTATTGACATGATCATGTGATTTTTCTTCTTTATCTTTTTGATGTGATAGATTACATTAAATCATTTTCAAATGTGAGCCAAACTTGCATACCTAGGATAAATCCCACATGGTTGTGAAGCATAATTCCTTTTATATGTTGTTGAGCTCTATTTGTTAATAGAGAATTACATCATTGAGAATTTCTGCATCTATGTTCATCAGAGGTACTGGTCTGCAGTTTTTTTTTTTTTTTTTTCTGTAATGTCTTTGGTTTTGGTAGGAGAGTACTGCTACTCACAAGTTGGCAAGCTTCCCTCTGCTTCTATATTCTGGGAAAAACTGTAGAAAATAGGTATAATTTCTTCCTTAAATGTTCAGTAGAATTCGCCAGTGAAATCACCTGAGCCTGATACTTACTGTTTGGGGAGATTATTAATTGTTGATTCACTTTCTTTTACTGACACAGTCTTATTCCGATTACCTATTTCTTCTTGTGTGCATTTTGGCAAACAAGTCCTTCAAGGCACTGGTCCACTCTCTTAAATTATCAGATTTGCAGACACAGAGTTGTCTATTGCTGCTGCTGCTGCTAAGTCGCGT
Organism: Neotragus moschatus; assembly: GCA_006410615.1. Lineage (NCBI taxonomy): Eukaryota > Metazoa > Chordata > Mammalia > Artiodactyla > Bovidae > Neotragus > Neotragus moschatus. Next base: position 354,292 of record SJYA01000925.1, on the reverse strand, counting down.
CAGTCGTGTCCAACTCTGTGCGACCCCATAGACAGCAGCCCAACAGCCTCCTCTGTCCCTGGGGTTCTCCAGGCAAGAATACTGGAGTGGGATGCCATTTCCTTCTCCAGTTCATGAAAGTGAAAAGTGAAAGTGAAGTCTCTCAGTCATGTCCAACTCCTAGTGACCCCATGGACTGCAGCCTACCAGGCTCCTCCGTCCATGGGATTCTCCAGGCAAGAGCACTGGAGTGGGTTGCCATTGCCTTCTAAAAAGTTGTCTGTAGTATTTCTTTATTAATGTTTCAATGCCCATAGGATCTATAGTAATGTTCCATTTTTCTGATATTAGTGATTGTATTTTCTTTTTTCTTTAGAGAAGGAAATGGCAACCCACTCCAGTATTCTTGCCTGGAAAATCCCATGGACAGAGGAGCCTGATAGGCTGCAGTCCATGGGGTTACAAAGAGTCGGACACGACTGAGTGCCTTCACTCACTTTCTTTTTTCTTAGCCTAGTGAAAGGCAATCAATTTTACTGATCATTCCAAAGAACAAGCTTTTTGTTTCATTGATTTTCTCTATTTCTTGTTTTCAATTGTATTGATAACTTCTTTAATTTTTATTATTTCTTTTCTTTTGCTTACCTTGAATTTATTTTGCTTCTTTTTCTACTTTGAGGTTTCTTTTTTGACTCATGGGTTATTTAGAACACATGTTATTGGCTAATCTCCAAGTATTTGGGGATTTTCCACCTGCCTTTCTGTTAACAAATTATACTTTAAGTCTACTGTGGTCTCAGAGCATACATTGTNGAATTTATTTTGCTTCTTTTTCTACTTTCCTAAGGTGGAGGCTTGATTCTCTGGTGGCTCAGTGGTAAAGAACCTGCCTGCCAATGCAGGAGATGTGGGGATTGATCCCTGGGTTGGGAAGATACCCTAGAGAAGGAAATGGTAACCCACTCCAGTATTCGTGCCTGGGAAATCCCACGGACAGAGGAGCCTGATGGGTTACAATCCATGGGGTTGCAAAGAGTCAGACATGACTTAGCAAATAAACAGCAACAAGGTGGAAGCTTAGATGGATTTTTAGATTTTTCTTCTTTTCTAATATATGCATTAAATGCTATACCTTTCCCTCTTAGCATTGTTTTCAGTGTATCCCACAAATTTTGGTAAATTATAGCTTCACTGTAATTTAGCTCAAAATATTCAGAAATGTCTCATGAGGTTTCTTTTTTGACTCATGTGTTATTTAGAACACATGTTATTGGCTAATCTCCAAGTATTTGGGGATTTTCCACCTGCCTTTCTGTTAACAAATTATACTTTAAGTCTACTGTGGTCTCAGAGCATACATTGTATGATTTTTATTTTTTAAGTTTATTAAGGTGTATTGTATGTCCCAGAATGTGGGGCTTCTTTAGCCTCCCTATTTCGAGACACAACATTACTGAAATTAGGCCAACTAATAACTGCAATAATCTCCAAGTNACAAATTATACTTTAAGTCTACTGTGGTCTCAGAGCATACATTGTATGATTTTTATTTTTTAAGTTTATTAAGGTGTATTGTATGTCCCAGAATGTGGGGCTTCTTTAGCCTCCCTATTTCGAGACACAACATTACTGAAATTAGGCCAACTAATAACTGCAATAATCTCCAAGTACTAACGTGAAAGGAAGAGTCACAGGTCTCCCATTTTAAACCAAAGTTAGAAATGATTAAGCTTAGAGAGGAAGGCACATTGAAAGCCTAACCCATGAAGGCCCATGATGGGCCTCTTTTACCAGTTAGCCAAGTTCTAAATGCAAAGGAAAGGTTCTTGAAGGAAATTAAAAGCACTATTCAGGCAAACATGCCAATGATAAGGAAATTAAACAACCTTATTGCTTATGTGGAGAAAGTTTTAGTGTTCTGGATAGAAGATGAAACCAGCCACGTGTGTGTGTGTCTGTGCTTAGTCCTGTCTGACTCTTTGCAGCCCCATGGACTGTAGCCCGCCAGGCTCCTCTGTCTATGGAATTTTTCAGGCAAGAATACTGCAGTGGGTTGCCATTTCCTACTCCAGGTTATCTTCCCGACCCAGGGATCAAAACTGTGCCTCTTGTGCCTCCTGCACCGGCAGGCAGATTCTTTACCACTGTGCCACCTGGGAGCCCTCAAACAAGCCACAACATTCCCATAAACCAAAACCTAATAGAGTAAGACCTTATCTCTTTCCAAGTCTATGAAAGCTGAAAGAGATGAGAAAGCTGCAGAAGAAAATTTTGAAGCTAGTAGAGGTTGGTTCATGAGTTTTAAGGAAAGACACCGTCTCCATCACATCAAAGTGCAAGATAATGCTGATATAGAAGCTGCTGCAAGTTATGCAGACTATCGAGCTAAAATAATTAAATGACAATGACTCAATGAAACAACAGATTTACAGTGAAGATAAAACAGTCTTCTATTGGAAGAAGACACCATCTAGCACTTTCATGATTAGAGACGAGAAGTCAATACCTGGCTTCAAAGGACAGGAGCAACTTAAGGGCTAATGCAGCTGGTGACCTTAAGTTGAAGCCGATTTTCACTTACCATTCCAAAAGTCTTAGGGCCCTTAAGAATAACGCTAAATCTAATCTTGAACAACAAGGCCTGGATGCCAGCACATTTGTTTACAACATTTTTTTGTTTACTCAACATTTTAAGCCCCCTGTTAAAACCAATTGCTCAGAAAAGATTTCAAAATAATACTGTGCATTGACAGTGCAAACGGTCACCCAAGAGCTCAGTTGAAGAGATAAAATGTATTCATGCCTGCTAACACAACATCCATTCTGCAGCTCATGTATCAAGGAGTAATTTTCTTTCCAAGTCTTCTTATTTAAAAAACACATTTTATTGATGCCATTGATAGTGATTTCTCTGATGGATCTGGGCAAAGTAAATTGAAAAGCTTCTATTCCTAAAAAGGATTCACCATTCTAGATGCCATTAAGAACATTCATGATTCACTGGAAAAGGTAAACATATTAACATTCACAGGAGTTTGGAAGAAGTTGATTATAGCTTTAAATGGATGACTTTGAGGGGTTCAAGGCTTTAGTGGGGAAAGGAACAACAGAGGTGGTAGAAAAAGCAAGAGAGCTAGAAGTGGAGCCTGAAGATGTGAAGGAATTGCTATAACTTCCTGAT
>SJYA01000925.1:276154-340168 GCA_006410615.1 Neotragus moschatus | reverse complement strand
GGATGCCATGATCTTTGTTTTCTGCATGTTGAGCTTTAAGCCAACTTTTTCACGCTCCTCCTTCTCTTTCATCAAGAGGCTTTTTAGTTCCTCTTCACTTTCTGCCATAAGGGTGGTGTCATCTGCATATCTGAGGTTATTGATATTTCTCTTGGCAATCTTGATTCCAGCTTGTGTTTCTTCTAGCCCAACGTTTCTTATGATGTACTCTGCATATAAGTTAAATAAGCAGGGTGACAATATACAGCTTTGATGTACTCCTTTTCCTATTTGGAACCAGTCTGTTGTTCCATGTCCAGTTATATCTGTTGCTTCCTGACCTGCATACAGATTTCTCAACATTGCCATTTTCCCTTGGTTAACCCCTATTGTCTATGCCTTCCTGTCCTGGAATAATTGAATTAACTTTTCCAGCATCACACAGCTATAAATAAAGGAGCTGGGGCCAAAACCACGCAGCTTGGTTCCCAATCCCACACTCTTAAAACTAAAGTGCTTATAATATATCAGACACTGTGCCAGATATAGACTAAAGCTCTCACACGCTTTAGATGCTCCCATTTAGAAAATGGTCATTGTAACTTGTCTGTTTTTAAAAAGAAAGATAAAAAAATATATCAAATATCTAACTTTATGGCTCTTCTATTTTACAAAAGGAAGTATTAAAACTAAGGACTTACGGGGCTTCCCTGGTGGTCTAGTGGTTAAGAATCTGCCTGCCGATGCAGAGGACATGGGTTCAATCCCTAGTCCAGGAAGATTTCCTATGCCATGGAGCAACTAAACCTATGTGGCACAACTACTGAAGCCGGAGCACCTAGAGTCTGTGCTCAGCAACAAGTGAAGCAACTGCAATGAGAAACCTGAAAACCACAGTGGAGAATAGCCCGCCCACACTGCAAACTAGAGAAAGCCCGTGAGCAGTAACAAAGAGCATTAAGATATCAACATACGAAATTAGGGTGGTCAGGAACACATAGTTGATGGCAATGACCCACAGGATTCTGCACAATGTAGTCCTTGGGTCCCCCTCAAGCCTAATTTCATACCATCCCACATTCATTTTTTTCACCTCTCACCACTGTGATGCTTCTACAGTTCCTAGAAATGGCTAGATGTCTTGTGTCTGTGTGCTTAGTCACTCAGTAGTGTCCGACTGTGTGTGATCCCTTGGACTGTAGCCTGCCAGGTACCTTTGTCTCTAGGCAAGAATACTGGAGTGGATTGCTATGCCCTCCTCCCATGGGGATCTTCCCAACCCAGAGATCGAACCCAGGTCTCCTACATTTCAGGCAGATTCTTTACCATCTGAACCACTAGGGAAAGCCCAATATACTTGCTTTCCCCTCTAACTGAAACACTCTGCACTACAAACTTCCCTTCATCTGGTTAACCTTCATCTGGTTAACTCCTTTTATTCAAGGACCATATTCTCAGAGAAATATTTATGACACCACCTCTGACCCTAGGGTAAGTAAGGTTAAGTATTTTATGTTTTTAAAGAACTTTGATCACATTTTTTTTCCAGCATATTATCTCAGTTCACAATCATGTATTCGTTAGAGTGACTGTTCATGTCTTTTTCTCATTAGACTATAGACTCTGTAATAGTGTCCTACAGGTCCTTGAAACTCTGTTCATTTTTTCAATCTTTTTTTCACTTTGTTCTTCAGATTGAACAATTTCTATTTATCTGTCACGTTCACTGATTCTTTCCTAGTTCATTTCCATTCTGCAATTGAGTTCATTCAGTAAATGTTTTATTTCAGATACTGTATTTTTTAGTTTAAAATTTTTTACTTCTTTAACTGTTTTTATTTTTCTGCTGTTAATATCTTTCCATTTATTATGACTATGCTTATCTTTACCACATGAAACACAGCTGCTTCACCATTTTTATCTAATAATTCCAACATCTGTGTCATTTTTTGCTTGGCATCTGTTGATTTTTTTATCATGTTCTGGCTCTTTATAGGTCAAGTACTCCTGGAGTATATTCTGGACATTTTGTTGCACAGATTTTGGGTCTTACTAAAATCTTCTGAGAAATAATTTACTTTTTGTTTGTTTTAGCAGGCAACCAACTTGAGTTGGTACAGATCATAAACTCTCTCTTACTTTCTGTGGGCATGTTCCAATTTCAGTTGTTTCCAAAGCCTTTGCTATACTCTCATTAGTTTGCCGCATGAAGCTACTCAGGGGTTGGGCATTTAGCCACTGTGACTTGGGCAGTGTTTGTTTGTTTGTTTTAAAAATTCTTAAAACAGTTTTTAAAGCCTTGCTATACTGCCTTGGGCCTATCTCATCCATGCACAGCTGGAGGTGACACAAGACACTTGGTTGGGTTCAAACACAGAATTAAGGAGCCCCATTCTCCAGCTTTCTCCTCTCCTGAATCCACACCTCCTCCCAACTCTATTTCTCTCAAGGTCTCTTTTCCTGGTTTCTCTAGTCAGAAGCTGAGGCTTTTCTCTGAGTTTTAGCTGTCCACAATTCCATAAATAGTGCCTGCTCTTGGGGAAAAGCCGAAAAATGAAAACAACTGTGATAACAATGATTCCTCACATTAACTTTGGACTATAGGGTCCATTTCCTGGATCTTCAGGCAATACAAGTAGGTTTTCTATTATAGTTTTTGGCCTCCAGTGTGGGCCTTAAATAGCTGAATGACTGAGGCCTACCTTCAGGTTAAAGCTACAAGAGCAAGAGAAACTGACCTTCATAGTTTTGACTCTCCTTCCCAATCTACCTGCTTTTGTTTACTTTCTGAGTCCTCAAGTAGTTGCTCTTTGCATTTCATTAAGTTTTGGGTCATGAACAGTGAAAAAGAGGTTATAGTGGACTTACTCCATCTTGAATGGAACTGGAAGCCTCCATACTTCAGGACAGTAGGGACCATATAGGTTTTTTTTACCCTTGATCTGCACAATACTTGATAAATGGAAGGCACTCAATAAATATTTGTGGAACGAACTGAGAATAAAAATATACCAGATACTGAAAATGACAACAAAAACATTCTGTATGGTTAACAGGAAGGACATCTTTGAAAGAGAAGTAAGAGATTCTAACATCAAGCATAAACATTTCAAATACAGTAAGAAAAAATAAAGATCCTTAAAGACTAAGATAAGAATAAGATCCTTATAGACTATGCTGTAAAGATAAGATAAGAAGTTAACAGGACAACTTAGAAAAAGATTCTGCTCCTACAGAACAAAAACTTAAAAGATTGAAACTTTTGAAAACTAAGACTCTGCCTAGGAGAGATTTTCAGCATAACTTTAATGGGGAAAGTTGAAGGGGAAAAACCAGGTATGTGAGGAATGTAGGGATCAGAAGCTGACTGGGCAGAACACATGGGCCTTACATCTTGCCCCAGTTTCCCTTCCCCTCTTTTTAATATTGTGCCTGTCTGCTTTCTTCTTTGCTCTAGATAGCTCCTTATCTCTATTTTCCTTTGGGCTTCTCACTTTCCCTGGACACATCTTTTTTTCTGACATTTTAAAAAATACCGATTTCCTTAAAATGAATTTTGTAATTTAAAATGCAGATAAATTAATGAATTTTACCTTTCTCTTAATAGTCGGTTTTTTGGGGAGTTAATTTCTTGATAGAAAAACTCCTGTTAACAGTTCTGTGCAACTATCTGAAATAAACTTGACATAAGCAAAAGTCTTGTTGTATAATTTAGAAGTAACTGTGGTAATCCAAGTGTCAGATGGTTATAGTGAATGTCTTCTGTTAGGAGCGAAACCAGGTAGGATCCTGCAGGGCCTTTCCAGGCACAAACCACCCAGCACCATGTCCCCCACTCCTTGACTGTAGAAAAGCTTTAGCCTCTTAGGCCTTCAGCAAGTTCCAAAGAGTATACTTAATCACAGAAGTGAGAAAATACAGAAACAGAGGAAAACAGTCAAGCAAGATAAAGTAATAATTGTTTAGCCATAAAACAAAGTAAAAGACCCTTATAGTTCTTCCTCAAAGGCTGCAGATAATATTCTGAGCCATATCCTTGAGTTGTTGTGCAGATACTAAACCCATTCCAGGATTGGAGAAATGGCAACCCACTCCAGAATTCTTGCCTGGGAAGTCCCATGGACAGAGGAGCTTGGTGGGCCACAGCCCATGAGGTTGCAAAGATTCAGACACGACTGAGCAACTAAACCACCACCACCAAAACCACTACCAGGTTAAAGAAGTTAACAGCATGCTGCCCACAAGATCACAGGCCCAGACTGACTGCAACAAGACTGATGATGCTGACTCCCAAAGTCCCACCCTCTTACCTCANCTTGGTGGGCCACAGCCCATGAGGTTGCAAAGATTCAGACACGACTGAGCAACTAAACCACCACCACCAAAACCACTATCAGGTTAAAGAAGTTAACAGCATGCTGCCCACAAGATCACAGGCCCAGACTGACTGCAACAAGACTGATGATGCTGACTCCCAAAGTCCCACCCTCTTACCTCACCACCACCCAGTCAGAAGGATGTACATAAGCTGACTACATACCACCTGAACGCCATCAAGGGGTTTGGGTCTCTTGAGCATTAGATGCCTGTTCTCCTTGCTTGGTGCCTTGCAATAAACTGTACTTTCTTTCACCACAATGCTGTGTCCGTAGATTGGCTTTACTACATATCATGTGAACAGACCCAAGCTTGGTTCAATGACAGGAGTACTCTCATTGTATATCTGGAAAAGGAGTGCTCTCACTGTGTATCTGGATAGCTGGCATAATGCAAGGAATTAGGAATTTAAAATCAGAAATATGCTACTTGTATGACCTTGGGTAAATAACAATCTTCTGTCATCTTTTAATGGATATAGTACTATATACTTTTCTTACTTTGTGCTCACAGCTAGAGAAAGCAGAATCAAATTTGGGAACAATTATCCAAATTTAGGATAAAGAATCTGCCTGTAATTAGGAAACATAGGTTCAATCCCTGGGTTGAGGGTATCCCCTGGAGAAGTAAATGGTAACCCACTTCAGTATTTTTGCCTGGGAAATCCCATGGGCAGAGGAGCCTGGCGGGCTATGATCCATGTGGTCACAGAGTTAGACACAACTGAGCAACTTAACACCCAATTCCAGTACTCTTGCCTGGAATATCCCATGGATGGAGGAGCCTGGTGGGCTGCAGTCCATGGGGTCGCTGAGAGTTGGACACAACTCAGTGTGGGGGAGCCTGGTGGGCTGCCATCTATGGGGCTGCACAGAGTCGGACACGACTGAAGGGACTTAGCAGCAGCAGCAGCAGCAATGACTTCACTTTCACTTTTCACTTTCATGCATTGGAGAAGGAAATGGCAACCCACTCCAGTGTTCTTGCCTGGAGAATCCCAGGGACGGCGGAGCCTGGTGGGCTGCCGTCTATGGGGTCGCACAGAGTCGGACACGACTGAAGTGACTTAGCAGCAGCAGCAGCAGCAGCAGAGCAACTAAACCACATCCAAATTTAAGTTTACTGGACATCATGCTTTTTGTAAACTAAAAGATGACTTCGTTGTAATTTTATTCCAGTATGTTATATTTATAATCACCTCAGTATTCAAAAAAATTATGCTTTATTTATTGAAGTAAGTTTCTTAAAATCCCTTTTGGAATGAGGAACAGTATAAATACATACATACTACATACATACTACATATCTTGCTATTGGGGGATAAAGTGAGATGTTTTCACAGCTCATAGCAAAAGTATGGTTATTCAATTGATAATTTTTATTAGAAGTATATACTATCATCATATTACTAAGCTTTGCTTCTAAAGTTGTGGAAAATTTTGACTGATTTAGAAGTTCTGTTTTCACCTCTTTTTATTACAATGTCTCTTTGATTGTGCATATAAATAATGGACACAGCTTATACTATAAAAGCTTGTACCATAAAAGAGCTGGGCAATCTAAGTTCTCTGCTTTTAATCTGTTATGGAGTAAATCTGATTTATTTATTTTAATCTGTTAAATTGGAGTAAATTTCCTGGCATTTCACCTTCCTGTACTTCAATTCCAAACCTATACAATGGGGTAGGGTGGAAGGATGTTAGATAATCTAATGCCTTTATCANTAAAAGCTTGTACCATAAAAGAGCTGGGCAATCTAAGTTCTCTGCTTTTAATCTGTTATGGAGTAAATCTGATTTATTTATTTTAATCTGTTAAATTGGAGTAAATTTCCTGGCATTTCACCTTCCTGTACTTCAATTCCAAACCTATACAATGGGGTAGGGTGGAAGGATGTTAGATAATCTAATGCCTTTATCAGTTTTAAGTCTATGCTTCTATTCCCTTGGGCTTCCCTGATGACTCAGAGGGTAAAGCATCTGCCTGCAATTCAGGAGACCTGGGTTTGATCCCTGGGCTGGGAAGATCCCCTGGAGAAGAAACAGCAACCCACTCCAGTATTCTTGCCTGGAGAATCCCATGGATGGAGGAGTCTGATAGGCTACACTCCACTGGGTCGCAAAGAGTAGGACACAACTGAGCGACTTCACTTTCACTTTTCTTTCATTTTCTATTCCCTCATGGACCTACTGCAAAACAAACAGCGTGAGAGAATACCAATACATGCTGCTTGGGAATTTCATATCTTATATAAACATCATGTATACACACACACACATACACACTAGTCTTCTGTCACTTAATAGAAACAATTTCTTGTTTTTTTCTTGGTGTGTGTTGCTGTAGTATATAATGTACTTTGGGTTTATTCTTTTGGAGCAATGTTGAACAATAGTGACATCTAGTGACTATACATATTATTTAGCAAACATTTATGGCCAATTCTTAGTCTCCTGCATTGCAGGCAGATTCTTTACCATCTGAGCCACCAGGGAAGACCCTTCTAAATGTGGGTGATTCATCTTGGGACTTAGCTAAACATCTGAAATCATTCCTCATCTCTTGTCCCTACAGATTTAAGAAACATCAATTAAATCTGACAGGCACACTAATTGGACACATAACATTTGAAGAAAATTTCTTCAAAAAGTCATAATATATACAGAGTTAAACATTAACTATTTTAAGGGAGATCTGAACTTTTTTCCTTCTTTTGAGAGTGGCAGTACGGGAGTTGAGTTCAGATGTGTTTCAATATGTAGTCCATGCCCTTAGCTGCTAAACATTGGTTCNATTTATAGCAGCATTATTAATAATAGCCAAAAGGCAGATCAACCCAACTATTCATCAGCAGATGAATGGATAGGCAAAATGTGGTACACCTACACAATGGAATATTATCCAGCCATTAAAAATACATGCTATGATAAACCTTGAAAACATAATACTAAATGAAAAAAGCCAATCACAAAGATTACATATTATCCATTTATGGGAAAGTATATAATAGGGACATCTACAGAGACAGAAAGTAGATTAGTAGTTGCGTAGGGTTAGGAATGGGGAGGACACAAAGATTTTAGCAACAAGGCACGGGGTTTCTTTTCAAGGTGATGAAAATGTTCCAAAACCATAGCGATAGTTATTCATATCTGTGAATACACCAAAAGCACTGAAATGTATACTTTAAATAAACAAATAGTTTATGAATAGTATGATATGTGAATGATAATAAATTTAAAACAAAAACAAAACACACACATACACACACACACAGATAAACAAGCCAAAAAATTTAACAAGTAAATGTTAAAGGGACAAAAGAGTTAGAAATACCAGTCACTGAAAGTCTCGAATTTAGACATATGGAACAAAAAAATATCAGGCCACAATTTTTGAGAAAATGTTAATTGGAAGTGTAGGTGGCACAAAACAGTAATAATCTGAATCATTTCTCAGTAAAATAATACTATGTTATGCTAAGGCAGGATATCTGGGTTCAAGGACTAGGTTAGCTACTAACTTATCTACAGACACCCAGGTAGTCTGCCCATCCACCACTCTCATCTTTCAGTTTCTTGATCACTTTGCCTCCTATGATCCTTTTTCCACCCTATTTAGCTACATACTCACAAGGCCACAAACATCAAATGGCCACTCAATTCTGCCCAGCTATGCTACTATGCTTCTCTAGTATTGCTACAGACTGAATATTTGTTTCTCCTCAAAATCCATATGTAGAAATCCTAATCCCCAATGTGACGGTGGTATTAGGAGGTGGGCCTTTGGGAGGTGATTAGTTCATGAGGGCAGAGCACACATGAATGCAATTAGTGCTCTTATAAAAGAGACCCAGAGAGCTCCCTTGCCTTTTTCAGACACATATGAACCAAGAATTGAGCCCTCACCAGACACTGAATCTGCCGGCACCTTGGTCTTGGACCTCTCAGCATCTAGAACCATGAGAAAAAAATTCTGTTTGTAAGACAACCAGACTGTGTTTTTTGTTGTTGTTATAGCAGCCTGAATGAACGAAGACAAATATGACAGCCTTCTGTGTTCAAAATAACTATTTTTATATCTTCTCTTCACCTCTTAAAACTTTCATCCAAATGTTCCTTCTCCTACTAATGAACTGCAGGCAGAAACTCATCTTCTGATCACTGAATCCACGCCTGTATCTGCATCTCTACCTATATTCGCTGCCTTTCTTCTCATTACTGTTTTATGTTCATGTTCCTAGGTCGACATTTCTACATATTCCCTGGCTTCAATTCCCTCTCACTTTCTCAGAGACCCCACTTTTAAGATATACATTTTCTCTCTTATACAATATTTTCTCCCTCTACACTGGATCACTCCCATTAGCTTAAAAAAATACTTAAGCATCTCCATGTTTAAGAATTCTACTTCGACCCCACATATGCCATTTCTCAGTTCTTCTCCATAGTGAAGTATCTTGAGATATCCACAGAGCTACGTCCATTTCTTCACATCACACATACTCTTTATTGCGCTTATCAAAACTCAGCAGTCATTTATTTTACATTACCTCTCAGCATGTGACAGTACCATTAGCCATGCTTTGTCATCTTGGCTTTTCAAGTCACTACATGCTTCGGGTTTTCCTCCTATCTCACTGCCTACTCCTTCTCCATCTCCTCTGCTTGCTTCTTCTCCTCTGTTTTACCTCTAATCACTGGAATGCTATGAACACACTTTCCCTAGGCAGTTTTATCTATTAATACATGCTGATGTCTCTCAACTTTGTATCTTTGGTCTCATATACAGAACTCAAAACTCAGAACTTACTTTAGATTTTTAATAAGCAGATCAAATGTAAGGTGAGCAAAATAAAAATACTCCCTCTCTACACATTTTCTTCCCAAGTCTTTACCATTTGGTAAATGGAAAAGTGTTAGTTGCTCAGTTGTGTCTGATTATTTGCAACCCCATGGACTGTAGCCCACCAGGTTCCTCTCTCCATGGCATTTTCCAGGCAAGAATACAGGAGTGGCATTCCCTTCTCCAGGCAGGGCATCTTCCTGACTCAGGGATTGAACCCAGGTCTCCTGCATTGCAGGCAGATTCTTTGGTAAGTGGAAAAATCATGCACTAAAGCTCAATCAGTCCTGGATGTTCTTTGGAAGGAATGACGCTAAAGCTGAAACTCCAGTACTTTGGCCACCTCATGCGAAGAGCTGACTCATTGGAAAAGACTCTAATGCTGGCAGGGATTGGGGGCAGGAGGGGAAGGCGACGACAGAGGATGAGATGGCTGGATGGCATCACCGACTTGATGGACGTGAGTTTGAGTGAACTCCGGGAGTTGGTGATGGACAGGGAGGCCTGGCGTGCTGCAATTCATGGGGTCGCAAAGAGTCGGACACAACTGAATGACTGAACTGAACTGACTGAAAGCTCAATACAAAAATCCAGAAGCTTCTTTCTCTCACTCCTGTATTTAAAACATCAAGTCTGTAGGTTCTGCCACCAAATATCTCTCACACCCAATAATGTGGTTTATACCACATTAGCCAAAACTATGGTCATTCCTTCCTGGATTACCACATTCTGTTCCTACTCTTGCTCCCCATCCCCTATGGCCCATTCACCACATAACAGGTGGAACAAATCTTTATACAATAAATCAGATTGTATTACTCCCTACCACAAAAACTCCCTGTTGGTTTCTCATCACACTTTTAATAAATAAATTCCCAGCTTATGGGTAGATCCCCATGACCAATTCAAAGCCCTACATGCTTGGGCCCCTACCTATCCTCTCCAAGCTCATCTTGTTCCACTTTTTCTACCTTCTAACTACAGCATTCTTAATGATGTTCTTTGAAAGAGTCAAGTTCTTTCCTACCTTGGGTTTTTGCAATTGTAGTTTCTTTTACCTGCAATATTCTGATCCCCAGTATTTCCATAGGTGGCTTTTTTATGTCACTGAGGTCTCAGCACAAATGTCAACTTTTCAGAGAGGCCTTCCCTAACCAATCAATCTAAAGTAACCACTCCCTGAGGTCCTCTCACTTCACAGTTTTACTTCTTCACTGCACTCACCATTATCCAAGTTTCCTTATACTGTTTACCTGTTTATTTTCTATCTTCATTAAAAAGTAAGTTCCATGAGACAGGAATCTTGCCAGTCTTTTTTAACCATGATATTCACAATGCCTGGCAAGTCCCCTAAAAATATCTCAGCAAGTCACTGACCTGAGCAAGTCATTCGACCTCTCTAGCTTATATTTGTGGGCTTACTATTGGTAGACTTACCTCTGGGTCTAGAGAATACAAAAGTAAATACGGTGTGGCTTCTTGAAAATCTCACCCATTTATCCCTTTTAAAGTATTTACTGAATATATTTACTGTATATCGTATGATGTTCCAGTGTGCTGTGCTTAGTTGCTCAGTGGTGTCCAACTCTTTGTGACCCCATGGACTGTAGCCTGCCAGGCTCCTCTCTTCATGGGATTTTCCAAGAAAGAATACTGAAGTGGATTCCGGTGCCCTACTTCAGGTGATCTTCCCAATCCAGAGATCGAACCCAGGTCTCCCACATTGTACGCAGATTCTTTACCATCTGAGCCTCCAGGGAATCCTATGTTCCAGGGACTGCCTAATCTCAGTGTTTAGTTCCCTCTTCAGTAAAATGGAGCTTTGTTAATCAAGTTTATCTCACAGATTGTATAAACAGGATGAGTATGAAAATAATGTACAAGATGGAAAGTGCAATAAAAATGTTACTTTATATATTGCTATTACTGCACCCGCCTCTGTCCTTTTGTCTGGTATTGGGCAGGAGTTAAAACAAGAGTCAACTGACAAAAACCAGCGGCATAAATTCTAGTACTCACAGAAGGTAGGAAATATGAATATCTATTTCATAGGCACAGTGACCAAAACGTCTGGGGCTTGAATTCTTTACATGTGAGAGTAACGTGTTAATTTCCCATACTTCTGTTGCACAAACAATACTATTTATTCTTATGGAAAATTATTTAGTGGAGTCTGACCTCTCTCGGTGCGACCCAAGCTAATCTTTCCTCTCCAGCATCCCATCCGATCTTTTATAGACTACAGGACACACACAGAGAGGCGTCGCGGACCAGGTGCAGGCCTCTCACAAGGACTCCTTCCTACACGATACGCCTGACACATGGTACCTGTGCAACAACAGCCCTCAATCCTTCAAAAGCACTGATCTGAAGGGCTTGTCCACGGCGATCAAAGCCGACAAGAAACAGGCGGGGTGAGGGGCGCGGGAGGAGGGAGATGAGCCTTCCAGTATCAGCAACCAATCCTGGAGCACACCTCCAATCACAGGAGCTTGCGAACGTTCATTTGCAGATATTCACCATCTGTACGAGAGTCTGCGCTTAATAAAATTAAATTTTCTGTCAGTCTTGACTGACAAACCTCTTCTTTCTTATCTGCGAGTACTCTGTAAAACGAGAGAAAGAAATGGAAGAGGAACGGAGAGAATAAAGAGNTCTAAGGCCCACTTGACTTCACATTCCAGGATGTCTGGCTCTAGATGAGTGATCACACCATTGTGATTATGCAGGTCATGAAGATCTTTTTTGTACAGTTCTTCTGTGCATTCTTGCCACCTCTTCTCAATATCTTCTGCTTCTATTAGGTCCATACCATTTCTCTCCTTTATCGAGCCTATCTTTGCATGAACTGTTCCCTTGGTATCTGTAATTTTATTGAAGAGATTTCTAGTCTTTCCTATTCTGTTCTTTTCCTGTATTTCTTTGCATTGATCGCTGAAGAAGGCTTTCTTATCTCTTCTTGCTATTCTTTGGAACTCTGCATTCAGATGGTTATATCTTTCCTTTACTGCTTTGCTTTTCACTTCTCTTCTTTTTACAGCTATTTGTAAGGCCTCCTCAGACAGCCATTTTGCTTTTTTGCATTTCTTTTTCATGGAGATGGTCTTGATCCCTGTCTCCTGTACAATGTTACAAACCTCATTCCATAGTTCATCAGGCACTCTATCTATCAGATCTAGGCCCTTAAGTCTATTTCTAGGCCGTTAAGTCTTAAGGGCCTAGATCCACTGCATAAGGGATTTGATTTAGGCCATACCTGAATGGTCTAGCAGTTTTAGGCTCACATTTTTGGAAAATGTATATTCACTGTTTTAGATGAAGTGAGACAATAATGTAATGAGAGGTGACTTTGCACCTGCCTTAAAAAAATCAGGTTGAGTTTATATTTAAGTGAGTTTTAGGCTATTTGTTTGGACAAAGCAATTTAGGAACTTTATATCTCAGTTAGAAGTCTACTATATAGTTGACACTATGCCACACTTGTGACAAGGCAGTTGGAATCCAAGAACACCATAGAAATTACAACATGAAACCTTACATGAATCTACTTGACAATCTTATGGGAAAACACCTGCTTGAATACTTCCAATATATATGGACTAAATATATCAGTGCATAGTTCCTTGTTGGACATCTTTAATTATCACAATTTTATTCTTCATGTTAATTCAAATAGATTTCTTCACTTTGCATACCTTGATCCTCGTTCTATTCTGAAGAGTTCTGGAAAATAATTCTAATATTCCTTTTACTGAATAAAACATAACTCTCAGCTTTTAGGTTGTGAAAAATTTGTAAGTCCACAGGAGCATTAACTGGTGAGTGAGAGATGAGAGGTGTGGGAGTTCCCCTAAGTTGTCCAACTGGATTTCTTCTTCATCAGAAAACACTTACTACAGCATTCTTGGAGTGAAAAGAAACAGCTTCTATGTAATTTATCAATCTTATTTTTTTCAAATGTCATAATTGTTATATTAAAACATAAATAGTAAGTGATAAAATTTTTCTAACCATATTTACCTGCATATCAAAAGATGCTATCTTTTCTAAAAATGATAATCCATACTCAGACAAAATTTCTTTGACTTACACTTATGACTGCTGGATATTTAACTCTAGAAAAAGTATTGTTATTGCCAACTAAATTCTATATTGATAAACTGCATATATTTTCAAATTACAATGAAATATTTGTATGGGTAGTAATATACATGCAGTTAGTTCACTTTTAAGATTAGTCTATAATAGTTACTGAAACTGTCCTGAGAAATGTGACTTAATGAAGAGTCAAATGGAGTAAAAGATTAGTCTCTTAAGTATAGCATTTATTTCACCACTCATGAGAGATAACACAAGCATTCCATGACTATAGAGAGAGTCCCACATTTCTTGGTGTGCTCTCGGAGTCCCAGTACATTTTAGACAGGAAGAATAGACTGTGAAGGAGCTCACTGCTGTGTTCAACGTGTAAAGTTGGAGGAGCTGTAGCCCGATGAGGTGTTGACTGGAAAAAAAGCACAATCTAAAAGTAGAGAGTTATGTTTTACTCAGCAGATTTTCAAGCCTGGGAGGCAGACTTCAAGTCCCAGAGATAACATTTCAAATAACCCTGAGAAAACTGCTCTGAGGAGGCAAGGGGCATAGACAGGGTATAAAGGAGTTTTGCAATAAGAGCAGGTATCTGAAATTCAAAAGATAAATATTTAAACAAATATTTAATTAAAGAAAACCAGATATCTCAAGTTAAGGAATTTAGAGCTTTTCTATGTATGGGATGATGTGAGAGTTGAGGCTTGCTGAAATTATTCCTTGGATATATACCTCCGGTATCTGGGGTCAGCCTCCTGTGCTTTCTCATTCTGAGTTTCCTCAGGGTGTACCCTTGGGGATGGCTGCAGTCTGGCTGCAGCTAGATGACTGGTATTCTTCCTTACCAAGTTCCCTCAGGGCTCACAGTTGAGGGAGGGAGTAGGGAAGGTTGCAGTTATTGATTGCTGTGACATCCTTTAGTTATTGATATGGAAGGCAATATTTTATTTCTCAATCCCTCCTCTTTGACCAAAATTTGATCAATATTTGGGAGACATTTCATGACTAATTTTTGTTCCATGGTGCTGAGAGGCTCATCCAAGTTCTGGCCAGTATTCTTGTTGCTGTGCCACTCCAGGTGCTAATTTCTAGATTAGGCACTGTTTTTTTCCCCCCATATTTTAGTTATTATTATTTTCTTTACTTTACAATATTGTATTGGTTTTGCCATACATCAACATGAATCCACCATGGGTGAACACGTGTTCCCAATCCTGAACCCCCCTCCCACCTCGTTCCCCATTCCATCTCTCTGGGTCATCCCAGTGCACCAGCCCCAAGCATCCTGTATCCTGCATCAAACCTAGACTGGCGATTCATTTCTTATATGATATTATACATGTTTCAATGCCATTCTATAATTAAGGATTCTCTGTATCCTTTCTATTACTAGTAATACATGTTTACATATTTTATTATTATCCAAGAAATATTTCCCTTGTTATTTCTCCCCATACCTAGAATCACACTATTATGATTGATTATTCTATAAGCATACTAAATGTGATCTGTTTCCTCAAGATGCTTAGCTATCAATTTTGCTGAAGGCTCTGTTGCTCACTGGATACTATAACAAACAATCATCTCATAAAATAGGCAGCATGTGAGTAATACAATTAGTAATACTGACAAAGTCAGGGCAGCAGGGAGACGCAAGCATATGTAATTTGGAATCAAAGGAAAGTAAAAACAATGATAAGTGTAACGAGCTGTAATCAAGTTACAATAAACCATCAATTCCACAGGAGAGCCGGAGAAACCAAACTCAGGGTCAAATGTAGCAAAAAAGATAAAATATTTCATCTTTGTTTACAAAGGTATACTTATCAACTTGTTGTACTTCATAACATAAGAAGAAAGGTTTTCTCTGGAAAGAAAAGATTAAAGCTAGTATATTTATCAAAAAATCATAAAGTTATAACTAATATTCATCAGTTCATTCAGTCCCATGTATTATTCCTGTTGACCTGGATGAAGTCATCAGGTTTTCCATTAGAATTTTGTTATTTATTCCCAAGTACAGTGGTATTATCTAAAGACTTTCAGAGACTTAGATATTTGTTTTACAAAGTCCTTTTTGCATGTTTTCTTGAAGATCTTTATTTTGTAAATACATCCATGTAAAATAATGATTCTCTTTAAAGGACAAAATAAGTAATATGATTAAAATTTTAAGTATAATGCAATTGGCAAGAAACGGATATTTCTATAACATATAACATTTTAGATAATAACTAGAATTATGACTGATAACATTATTTCAGGGTATATCAGATGTTAAGAATTTCATGTTAATTTTGGAATATCTCTATTAATGAAATTTATCCATACACTATAACCTAAGGTTCATGTCCAATCATTTGAAAATTTTTCTCAAGTAATTTAACATACCAGATAAACATAATTAGATTAATATTCTTCTCTGAGATATCTCAGGATTCCTTTGAAGTACCCCTAGCATCAGCTGGAGGCTAAAAGAACTTTAGATTTGACATTGGGGAATTTTGTTTAAAATATCAAAAAGGTTGTTAAAAACAGGTCACTGTGAAACAATACTTTTTCATTTAACCAAAATCACAAAAACATTTTAAAAATACAGATCACAGAAACTCACACAATCTATTATCAAAAAGAAGCACTCTAAAAAACTTCATTTTCTTAACAGAGAGAGAAATCAAATTCCAATGTACTAGCTTACTTTTAACAATAAAATTTACTTAATTAACTTAAATCTAAATTTGCTTAATATTAACCATGCTTAAAACTTGTTTTCTCCTCAAGTTTCCTTTCCACAACCTTTTGTCATTTTCTATATCCATAATAAGTTTAATTCTTTATTCTTCCCTCCAAAACCAACCAGCTCTAAGACATGCTTTCTTTTTTCTCAATAAAATGTAATTTATTCCTCATATCTTTACTGAAAATATGCAATCTAATTTCCTACTATATACATAAATAGTTCTTTACTATTTCTATTGGCTTTAATTGCATGTTCAAATTAGAATTCTCAACTCTTAAAAACCTTAATTTCTAGTGAAAACAAAGAAGTAAGCAACAATGAACTGCCTTTTAATTAGCATTCTGTAGGTCAATGAACATAAATAACTGTGATAATTTCTAAAAAACATTCGTTTTCTTGTAGAGAACATCTCAGGGTGACACCAGACATATTTATTAAATACTTTTAGTTTCTCTGTTTAGTAACTGATGTTTCAGTAATATCTCAGTATCTTGTTTTAATGGGGATGATCCAGATTCAATAAATTTCTATCACTCAAATTATCACAACTCTAGAACTTTAAGTTACCAAATATCTGGAGATATAAGTATTAGCAGATACCTCTAAGATAATCAGTTTTAAAGCATTCACCCAAAAGCTCTTATCTCATTCACATATGGGGTGGGAGGTGGGGGGTGGTCAAGATTGGGAACTCATATACACCTGAGATGGAAAAAAATAAAAAAGAAAAAAGAAAGAAAATGAAAGTGAAAAAAAAAAAAGAAACAGAAAAAAAAATTTTTCATCATGTCAAGTTATTTCCTTGCTGACAAATTTGTACCAGATACAATAAGGTCATATTTGACTTCTATTAAACTTAGGTATGATAGAAGTATGGCACATAATGCTGATGACTCTAAAGACATGTCTTTGTTAATTAGATCAAACTTAAATGTTAATATCAGAAAGCAACTTAATAGTGAATATTTTCCAGTTCACATAAAACTGAAAGTCTTTTTGGCCAACGTCTTTTATATTTAATTTGTAAGAGCTTACTTTTATTTACTTATTTTTTCATTGTACCTGTTTTATTTAGCTCCTGGATAGTGTTTTTTTAAATTTTTATTTTTACTTTATTTTAGTTTACATTACTGTATTGGTTTTGCCATACATTGACATGAATCCACCACGGATGTACATAAGTTCCCAATCCTGAACCCTCCTCCCACCTCCCACCCTATATCATCTCTCTGGATCATCCCCGTGCACAAGCCCCAAGCATCCTGTATCCTATATCAAACATAGACTGGTGATTCGTTTCTTACATGATAGTATACATTTCAGTGCCCTTCTCCCAAATCATCCCATCCTCTCCCTCTCCCTCTCCCTCAGAGTCCAAAAGTCCATTCTGTACATCTGTGTCTCTTTTGCTGTCTCGCATACAGGGTTATCATTACCATCTTTCTAAATTCCATATATATTTGTTAGTATACTGTATTGGTGTTTTTCTTTCTGGCTTACTTCAATCTGTATAATCAGCTCCAGTTTCATCCATCTCATTAGAACGGATTCAAATGTATTCTTTTTAATGGCTGAGTAATACTCCATTGTGTATATGTACCACAGCTTTCTTACCCATTCATCTGCTGATGGACATCTAGGTTGTTTCCATGTCCTGGCTATTATAAACAGTGCTGTGATGAACATTGGGGTACATGTGTCTCTTTCAATTCTGGTTTCCTTAGTGTGTATGCCCAGCAGTGGGATTGCTGGGTCATAAGGCAGTTCTATTTGCANGCGTTTCTCATGATGTACTCTGCATAGAAGTTAAATAAGCAGGGTGACAATATACAGCCTGGATGTGCTCTTTTTCCTACAACATAGACAAAGACAAATTACAGAAAGTCTAAATTTCTTAGAAAGACAAACTCACCTTTCCTATTTTTTTTCCCCTCTTTGATTCTGCAAACCATTTTTTCTCCTGCACACAGACACAAATTCCTTTTTGCCTCCATGTTTTTTCTTAAGTCCTTCAGTCTATGGTGAGTGTTCCTTTACCCCATTTCTTACTTATCATTCAAGATTTTATTCAAATCATAACTCTTTCTTGGATGACTAAGAAATTCTTTTATTGTAACCCCTTACTACCTTAAGTGTGGTCTAGGTAGTTCATTTTCTGTTTTATGAAAGTCAGAAAATAAGGACTGAAATCATTTTCTTCCTTGTTTTATAAGAGTAGACAAGATCTTTTGTGATTATAGAGTTAAGGAAATGGTATGGTCTCATGGTAGGAAAGGAAAAAGCAAGGAGATTCCCAAGGTTACTGGGATGAAGAACAAATGGTAAAGCTGGGAAGGACCTTTGAGAGGAGCCTGCTTGCCTCCAAGACACTGCTGTAAGCCTCAGATGCCATGGACTGCTGGAGTTCAAGTGCTTTGGGGTTTACTGAAGGAAAATGGGAGGCATATCAACAAATAGAGTTTGGGAATTCTCACTAGGTCAGAGGATTCAGGCCATATTTAATTTTAGTAAACTAAAACATGTGATATCACTTGCTCCCAAAATGGCAGGAAGCAGTTCCCATCTGTTACACAAAACTGCATAAATTATTCATATAGAAATATAATATTCTGAAACGTTTCAAAAATAATGTCCTTCATTTACTTAATGACAATATAATAGAAATTTAATAATAATCATTTGAAAACACCTAAAGAAACATCTGAAGCCTTTTTGGTAAGAAAAAAAAATCAAGAATAAGTTAAAAATAATTAAATTGGTTATATTTGCAACAATGTAATTAAAAGAAAAACAGAAAAACTTTTGACGAACAAAGAGAACCTCCCTTAATCATGATAGCAGTATTCCCTAAGTTTGATATGAAAGTAGTTTCAAAAATATCTTCTATATAAATAGTTCTGTACTTCTGAAAGCACTTCAATAAAAATTGAAATTTGGCCAATGACCAGTTTGGTATGATTTAAGCACCAACTTCCTTTTCCAGTGTTACTTCTCATTACTTGTCTTTATTAACCTTAACTGTCAGTCATTTATTGTACCCCCGGCTTTACTGTTTTCGCACTTCACTAATATACCAACCCTCTACCTAGCTGTTCCTTTCTTTGCCTTATTCCCTAATATCAACTCATCAACCCAAATCATGTCCACTCTTCTAGATCCAGTTCACATATCATCTTTAGGAAATTTTCCTCACTGAGAACAGTTTTTTGAATCATTCATTTGGATTACAGCTATTTGTACACATTTTAGTTCCTTGAAAGTTTTCTGAAGGCAAGTATTAGAGTCAGTCTCCCACTAGAATTCAAGTTCCATCTTGAATATATTCTTCATCACTGTGTTCCCCAGGATCTAGCAAAACTGTCACACAGTAGGCAAGTTACAAGTGTATTTTGGGTGAATGAATGAATGGATTTTAGAACATAAACTCCCTAAAGGCAGGGATTTATCTGTTTTATTCATTGAAAAATTAATATTTGAATATTACAGGGTGAATAAGTAATTTTTGGAAGGCCTAGCATTCGTTATATACAACAAAAAATCTTCAATCTATATATCTTCATAGAAGTCAAATATATTTATATTGCCTTTCACCCAACGAAGTCAGTGGATGAGGTATCATTTTGAAAACAAGACATCTCCCAGACTGCAAAAGTAAAATTTAAAAGAATCAAACTAATATGAGTGTTTGCATTAACAATAGTTTCATTTTTCTTTCTTGTGCTTTTCTGGGTTCTAGATTTTCTGCAGTGAAAATGTATTATTTTGTAATCAGATAAAAATAATCAATACTATTTTTAAAGAATGTAGTGGGCAAGATCATTTGCAAACATATGACTGAGGACATTTTGAGAACACTCAAGTCCAGTGCACGTTATATGGAGTTAATACCAGAAAGGAAAACACAGGAAGGTGAAAATAACTTAAAAAGCAGAAACCTAATCAGTCTGCTTAAAGAGAAGCAAACACTTTTCAGAGGAGAGGTTGACAGCACCCACCTTAGGAAAAAAAGGGTGTTGAAGAGCGCAAGTTTACAGTGTTTGCTTGGCGCTGTCCTTGGAAGTATGAAGCCCTTGATGTGTACTGAATTCTATCCCCCAACTAAATTCATAAGCTGAAGCCATAACCCCTCAATGTGATGCTGTTTGGACATGGAGGATCTGAGAGGTAATTATATTAGATGAGGTCATGAGGCTAGAGCCTTCATGGTGGGATTAGTGACTTTATTACAGGAGACAACAGAGAGCTTGCATATTCTCCTCCATCCCCACTCCCTCACAACCCCCCTCCTCCCGCCACCCTGTGAGAACCCAACGAGAAGGAGGCTATTAGCACGCTAGGAAGAGAGCTCTCATCAGAGCCTGGTCATTGCTGGCAAGTCTCACATTTGACTTCCAGCCTCAGAACTGTGAGAAGATACATATTGGTTGTTTAAGTCACTCAGACTATGGTATTTTGTTGTAGTAGCCTGAGCAGCTTAGATGCACTAAGTGGACTAAAATCTAGACTGTTGTGTGGCAGGTAGGTTTCTGATACTGAAAGAGAATCTCCTCACTGATCCAGTTCATAACAACTTATTAAATGCCCACCCTGCTCCATGCCCTGTAAAAATTGCTGAGGATTCAAAGATGACCAAGATAAGGCTCCCATCTCTCAAGGGCTAATTTAATAGGCAGCAAATTCATAAACACACTGAAAAAAGGACTACAAGTACTCTGATAGAAGTATGTATATGATACACCTTTCTTTCAGTCACCCAGCGGTTAGAGCAATGGTTTCTACCTGTGGTGGGGTGGGGTAAGTTTGATTGGCTTGAGTCAACAGCCTGTATCAAGTTAACTCTGAGTATACCAACCAAGAAAAAGAGCTGTGGCTTACTTTGTGGTGACAAAACAAACCTGAGACTTCACAGTGAGTCCTGCAGAACACAACAGCTCACAGAGAAAGTGAAAGTGTTAGTCATTCAATCCTGTCCAACTCTTTGTGAGTGCATGGACTGTAGCCTGCCAGGCCCCTCTATCCATGGGGATTCTCCAGGCAAGAATACTGGAGTGGGTTGCCATTTCCTGTTCCAGGGAATCTTCCTGACCCAGGGATGGAACCTGGGTCTCCTGCATTGCAGGCAGATTCTTCACTGAGCCACCAGGGAAGCCAGCTGGACAGACAGCCACAGAGGTTTGGTTGTGGAAAGGTAGAGGAGAGGTAGGCAAAAAGTCACCACATGCTCTGAAAATGGCATAGGCTACTGGCAGTCACTTTTGGGGATTTTCAACTATTTCTACACTCTGAATTTCCATTTCTAATTCTTTCTTGGGGCCTTGAATATTTACAACAACATTCTTATTTACTTATACTAACTGTATTTTGTATTAGCAAGTATTCAAAGCCTGTTATGTTACATGGAGAAGAGTTACTGGTGAACATGGGAACCTGCACCAACTGCAGCACCCTTGGGTCTCCCATGCCTTTTGCTAAGTCCTAATCATCCCCACATACTAGCCGAGGTCCTACTTTCTCTGGAGGCTGAGCCTAAAGTGTACCTCCCCCCTGGTTTATGGGAGCTCCCTGGCACCCCTGTACTTCTTGCATCATGGCATTTATCACACTCTTTTGCAATCTCTTGTTTAATGGTCTCTGTCCTCAATCAGACTGTCAGATCCTTAAAGATGGTAACAACACTGGTCTTTATGATGTGCCTGGGTCACATCATATTTGTTGGGTGACTCTAGTTTCAGAGCCTGTGAAAGTAGAGGACCAGATGAGCATTAAGTTTATGGGGCTACAACCAAGGCGCACTGGGCCAAGGAAGTTCACCTCTCTGAACTTTGGTATGAACGAGTCTGGTCCATGTTGAGAACATAAACACTAAGGGAATACAGTCCCATAGAGGAACCAGTCAGGCTGACATAAAAATGAAAAATCTTTGGCTTCCTATTGTGTTAGATTAATAAAAATTAAGTTGGTTTCGAACAGCTTTGAAAGTCATGGCGGGAAGGGTTGAAAGAGTAGTCTGATGACAAGGTTATTTCATGACATGTTAGTCTAATAACTAAATGAAGGGTGAATGTACCCTATACTCACTTATTTCAGAGCACTTATAGCCCTTTTTACCAATTGTTCATATGTTTGTCTTTATTAAATCAGAACCTTAGATAGTCTAATAATAACATTATCTAAACATGATTATTCTAACAACTAGGCAGGAGCTGACCTAGAGTAGAGGAACTTAACAAGTGATACA
Source organism: Neotragus moschatus (assembly GCA_006410615.1). Classification (NCBI taxonomy): domain Eukaryota; kingdom Metazoa; phylum Chordata; class Mammalia; order Artiodactyla; family Bovidae; genus Neotragus; species Neotragus moschatus. The sequence goes on along the minus strand of SJYA01000925.1, from coordinate 317,900 downwards.
AAAAAGCAGAAATGGTCAGTTGATTAGGTGGGATAAAATGAGACTTTTGCAGATAAGACTTTCTTATCTTCTCTACTGGCATGTCACAATTCCTTAAATTCCTGTCATGGAAGTCATTCTTTTGGTTAAAGTTACATCTTTAGATAGTCCTTGTTAACCTGCAAGAATATGCTACTAGGTGATGGTAACACCCAACACGATAGTACTTCTGGCTCTCAAATCTGATCTTTCCATCTCCTGGGAATGTGAATGCTTAGTTTAGTGAGAGACAATACTTCTCAGCTGGGTGGGTGTGATTATCACCAACAGAATGTACAGGAGAGATATGTCTACTGCCGCATCACTTCCTTAAAAATAAATTGCTTGTCTTGGGCTTCCTTTTTTTTCTTCTTCCTGAAGACTAGAAAGGGGATGTTTGTCCTAAGCTAGGGCACAGCACAGTCTCAGGATGGAAGGACATGGGTCTCTGGATAAACCCCATGAGCAAAGTAACCCTGTGAACTGATTTTGTAAGAGGAAAATACATTTTTCTATTTAAGCATTTAATTTTTCATTTCTTCATTATAAGCAGCTTACGTTACCCTGATTAATATGGCATTCATGAGGCTGACATAGATTTAAAAATTAGCTATNGGATAAACCCCATGAGCAAAGTAACCCTGTGAACTGATTTTGTAAGAGGAAAATACATTTTTCTATTTAAGCATTTAATTTTTCATTTCTTCATTATAAGCAGCTTACGTTACCCTGATTAATATGGCATTCATGAGGCTGACATAGATTTAAAAATTAGCTATCTCTTACCTAAAGAACAGGAAGAGCCTGAAAATATGGGTCACAAAAAACAAAGGGCTGGGTCAGGGCACTGCTTAGGTAGAAGGAAACTCAGATGAGCCACTGNTAGGTGGGATAAAATGAGACTTTTGCAGATAAGACTTTCTTATCTTCTCTACTGGCATGTCACAATTCCTTAAATTCCTGTCATGGAAGTCATTCTTTTGGTTAAAGTTACATCTTTAGATAGTCCTTATTAACCTGCAAAAATATGCTACTAGGTGATGGTAACGCCCAACACGATAGTACTTCTGGCTCTCAAATCTGATCTTTCATCTCCCGGGAATGTGAATGCTTAGTTTAGTGAGAGATAATACTTCTCAGCTGGGTGGGTGTGATTATCATCAACAGAATGTACAGGAGAGATGTGTCTACTGCCACATCACTTCCTTAAAAATAAATTGCTTGTCTTGGGCTTCTTTTTTTTTCTTCTTCCTGAAGACTAGAAAGGGGATGTTTGTCCTAAGCTAGGGCACAGCACAGTCTCAGGATGGAAGGACATGGGTCTCTGAATAAACCTCATGAGCAGAGTAACCCTGTCAANCATCACTTCCTTAAAAATAAATTGCTTGTCTTGGGCTTCTTTTTTTTTCTTCTTCCTGAAGACTAGAAAGGGGATGTTTGTCCTAAGCTAGGGCACAGCACAGTCTCAGGATGGAAGGACATGGGTCTCTGAATAAACCTCATGAGCAGAGTAACCCTGTCAACTGATTTTGTAAGAGGAAAATACATTTTTCTATTTAAGCATTTAATTTTTCATTTCTTCATTATAGCAGCTTACGTTACCCTGATTAATATGGCACTCATGAGGCTGACATAGATTTAAAAATTAGCTATCTCTTACCTAAAGAACAGGAAGAGCCTGAAAATGTGGGTCACAAAAAACAAAGGGCTGGGTCAGGGCACTGCTTAGGTAGAAGGAAACTCAGATGAGCCACTGNATATTACCACCGTCCCAGTAATAGCTAAAAATGCTGTTTAAAAGAAATAGCCACAATCTAGTTCTATTAATTTACACTTAAACACCAAATATGTCAATAGCCATCCAAATAAAACTAGTCTCTGCTAGTTGACAAAAGCAGGCACTGACAGCAGCCTTCTGAGGGTTGTATTCAGCATTCAGTCTTTTCACCTCTAAACCTGTATAGACGTCTCTCCTTGATCTTCTTCATCTTTATTTTGTTCAGCTTTCTGGAGAAGTCTGGGGCCGAGCAAACCAATAAGTAGGCTTCCAACTGGGGCTGTGATGAGGATGGACAAAAATGCCACAGTCAACACATCCATTCCATATCCTTCTAACTGTTTCTCTCCATGTGATCTTGCTGTGTCCAAAGCCACAGATCCTATTGCAGCCTATGAAAGTTTAAAGGTAAAGTTAGAAGCATTATAAGACAAGCACATAGAAAAAAGCTGAATTATGTTATCATTTGCAAAAACAAATGTCTTATTCTTTTGCTCAATTATGAAAGTTCTCTTAGTCCTGTTTCAAAATGTACTGCAGTTGATTTTAATGATCTGAAAGCTCTCCCTGCCCTTGCCAAGGGAAAGAATGATGATTCATATGTACCTATTTGCATAAGGCAAACTTACAAAAATATCAGGCAGATATATTTCAAAACACCAGACAAATACAGACTTAGGATATTAATTAACTATAACAAGATTATACTAAATTCCTCCTGAATAAAGATGAAAGTTACTGGTCATTTCATTCTTTCATCTTTAGGAATTTGGAATTAAGAAAGGATAAGATGAAAAAATGCAGTGATATTTATTGGAAGATAGTGAAGTTTTAAATGAAAAAAATGTAAGAATATTGCTTCAGAGCCTAAACTAATTGTTAAACATCAAGAAACTTGAAAGTGGTAGGCACCTTTGAAACTTGAAGTTAATCTTATTAGGAATTTGATGAATTTTTTGCCTTAGGAGTTGGTGAAATGTTTTATTTAAAATTTATCTACTGGGAGGTATTATGAAAAATCTTTTAGAGACAAAATGCAATATTATCAGTGCCACAAGGGAAAAATATATTAATCAACCTGGTTATCCCCTTATTTCACAGAACACAACAATGCTGATCTCCAGGACAACACAACAAAAGAGAAAATATCAGTGTGGATGAGACACAGTGGCAGAGACTACTAACTGCCCACGATATCTGAATGCCCCTTTACCCTTCTATAATAGAAGTGGCTGGGTTTTAGCTGGTCACATTGCTGTTCAAATAGAGACTTTTTTTTTCAGTCTTCTTTGGAAATAGTTGTAGCTATATATATAAGTTTTGGCCACTGAGAGGTGAGTGAAAGTGATAAATGCTTCTTTTGATTGTTTCCTGAAAAGAAATGGACCTTACTATTTTCCCCTTGCCATTGGATGGAAATGGTGAAAGCTGGACTCAGGGATGAAAGGCATAAGAACAGCAGTTACCTTGCCAGCTCTGGAATGGTCATTCCTGACCACTGGTTAGAAAGAAGTAAAAAGTCTATCTCACTTAGTCCCCGCGTTCGAGGGCTCTTTGCTATGGTATATCACCTTGTGCCAGAACTAATTCAACATTTCATGAATTCTCAGCAAGAACTGCACACATTACAATATACATTTCCCTTTCAGTTCTCTGTTGTAGGTGTAAATGTGTACGTGTGTGTATGTTTAGGGCGTTTGTATGTTTTCTAAGATGTCATTTAAAGTGGGTCATAGACAAAAGTAGTTTAAAGAACACTAATATGGAAAAAATATATAGGAAAGTCTTGTTTCTTGTGCAGTGGCAAAAGAAGAAAAAGGGAAATTCTATACAATAATTGCTTTGAGAACATGCGTTATTCAAGACAATCTAGATAATTTCTCCTTAGTTTAAAACTTGTTTTCATAGCAGGAAAGTGCCATCCTTCAATTTTTTAACTTTAGAAACAAATCTTTCATACCAAAGCAACTAGAGTGATTATTTTTGCTATTTTACCTGCTAAAGTTACCAGGGGCAGTGTGGAGGCGGGAGACTGAGGGAGAAACTCCTCTATATACTGTGCTATATTAACCTCATAGCATTCTTAGTCACTATGTTTATGTCTCAGACTCCTATGAATGTATGATGGAAAGAAAAACTTCTCTGGAATAACGCCCTAACCCTGAAGCCACACAAAATCTGGCATATTGTTCCAGAGAGTAGCATACACATCTCTCAAAGCTTCCTAAATTAACATCTGATTTTCATTTCATGAAACAAGAAATTTATACACTTAAATAATCACAAAACAATCAAGGATGAAACAAGTAAGTCTCATTTCTTGTAATTAGTTGGAGAATATACAATACCATCAGGGATAAGTTACATTTGCAACAAACGATGATCTGTACAGTTCTAATTTAATTAGCAATTACAGGTATGCTACCAAATACCTGGCAAATCCTTCCAAGCACCTATTGGTTAGTGCCTTGTTCACTGGCGTGCACAAATTTTGGGTCATATGATTGTTTGTGAGGAGGTTCAGCTGGTTTGACAATTTTAAATATCAATTCATAATCGAGGAAATAAAGCATTTTCTGAGTTATTTCTCAATAAATCTTTCTCCATTATATATAAAGACTGTAGTCAAGCATAATTGAGCATCAATCATATAGTCACATACATTGCAATACTAAGATGGGCTATGCTATTTATTGAAATGAAGAAAGTTAATAACTATCTCTGGGTTACTTAGAGAGCTCTGAGTGATAAAATTTCAAACTCTTCCTTCCTGCTATGTACTACTACTGTCTAGTAGTATAGGGATTTATTGGATTTTTAGATGCACTCTGGTGATCTAAAGAAATTTAAATGAGCTGTCATACTTATGAATCAATATACCAAGAATAAAACTTTTAAAGAGTAAATCAGATCCAGAGAGTTGATGTGGAGTGGGAGGTGGGGGGGGGGTTCAAGATTGAGAACTCATGTACACCTGAGATGAAAAAAATAAATAAATTAATTAATTTTTTTTAAAAAAAGAGTAAATCAGTTTAAAATCTTTTCATAATTCAAACTTCATATACTTATTTTCACCAAATTTGAACAAGCTCTCTTATTAAAAATTTCAAAGATATCATATAGAAATAGGAATTAAAATCCATTATTACCTGGACTGTGGCCTTTGGAAGCCATGCAAAAGAAATAAATATCTTTTCCTTAATGTTAAAACCAGCAAAACACACCATCAGATATGTGACTGAAATTCGTATTAATACTGCAATGCCCAGGGTGGCAACACAAAGACCTGTAAGAAATACTCAGTTTTTCAGACATAATGAAATATTGAGGGGGGGAAAAAAGCCCTGAATCTAATGGTTACTGATTCAAAAGTCTTTCAACAGAAGCCTAAAAACATTCAAAAAATTAAAAAGACAAAATGGCAAGGCATAATTTATTAAAACATCAATATTAAGGATCAATCAGACCACTTGTTTAAAAGAAGGTATTTCCCCTTGGCTTTTTAGTAAAATGCAAAAGAGTTATTTGACTTGAAGAGAAACCAGAGTATTCTCCTAAAATAAAAACAGAAATTAAACATATTTAAATTTTTACAAAGGAGATTCGAAGGTTATTTTATGCTTTATAGCAAGAACAACACTTTCTTTCATGTGTTTATTTAAAAAGAATTTATACAATAACAACTGTACATGGCAGGATTTGGACTAGGTACTAGTACACAGAAATATAAATGCACAGACTGCTTCTATGAATATCAAAGACAGAAACATAAACAACTAATTAATATACTATAAGGCAAATACAGCTTAAACATACTGGTAAGAGGGCATAAGAGAAGAAAACATTAATATTTTTAACAAAGTGGATGAGAATTCTTTACAGAGTATGAAGAGGTGATATTCAAAATATTTATGAGCCATTATGTATGCAATGAGCCAATCAGAACAGAGCTGGCTGGGCACTGACCAATCAGAACAGACATCGGCACTCTACATCTGTTTCATCATACTGGTGTGTATACTGACAACCCATTAGCCCTGGTTGTCATATACAGCTATATTCAATCAGCATTTAGAATTCTTTGCTGGTAAAGTTAAGTTCATCCTGATGTGCAAAACAAGGGATTGTGACTTGGCCACTGCAGGCTACTGGACCTGAGAAAACCACAGCTAAAGTGACTGCTAACTAACAGGGTAATATTTTAAAAAGTAACTTTGGTTGAGTATTTACTCTGTGCCAGGTTCCATAGCCAGCTTTAAGTGCACTACTTTATTAAATCCTTACAACCTGTGGGGTAATTAGTCTCATTTTACAGTTGAAAACAATGAAGTTCAAAAAGGAACAGAAAATTGAGAACAATTTTTTTCAAGTTGAAAAGGCTTATAAAAGGGAAAGACATTGCAGGAAGCTCTAATGTAAATCTGCAATAAAGTTTTTTTTTTTTTTTCTAACAGAAAAGTTTTGTAGCTTTTTGTTGGAGGATATTCTCTTAGGTTGGTATATTTTCAAAGGTATTTGTTGCTGAAGTACAAGGTACAAAAAGAGATAATACCATTCCCAGGAGGGAACACTGAAGGTTTGGGGAGACGATGATGAGGAAGATTGAGACATACTGAGTTTAAAGTTTTGTGGGGCTTACAAATGGTGATGTCCAACCAACCACTGGATATACAGATTTAGAGATAAAGATTTTGGAATTATATAGTTTATAATCAAAGTCGCTTACTCCTTGGAAGAAAAGTTATGACCAACCTAGATACCATATTGAAAAGCAGAGACATTACTTGGCCAGCAAAGGGCCGTCTAGTCAAGGCTATGGTTTTTCCAGTGGTCATGTATGGATGTGAGAGCTGGACTGTGAAGAAAGCTGAGCACCAAAGAATTGATGCTTTTGAACTGTGGTGTTGGAGAAGACTCTTGAGAGTCCCTTGGACTGCAAGGAGATCCAACCAGTCCATTCTGAAGGAGATCAGTCCTGGGTGTTCTTTGGAAGGAATGATGCTAAAGCTGAAACTCCAGTACTTTGGCCACCTCATGTGAAGAGTTGACTCATTGGAAAAGACTCTGATGCTGGGAGGGATTGGGGGCAGGAGGAGAAGGGGACGACAGAGGATGAGATGGCTGGATTGCATCACTGACTCGATGGACGTGAGTCTGAGTGAACTCCGGGAGTTGGTGATGGACAGGGAGGCCTGGCGTGCTGTGATTCATGGGGTCGCAAAGAGTTGGACATGACTGAGCGACTGAACTGAACTGAATCAAAGTCACTGAGTGCAGATGAGCTTGGGAAAGTGATAAAGAGTGAAAAGCATAGGAGCCATATATACTGTAAGCCATATATACTCTTCAATGTGAAAGTGTTTTAAAGATGTTAATAGCATCAAATGCTTATATGAGATCAAATAAAATAAAGACTCATAAGTATTCAGTGGATTTAATAACATAATCTTGATAAGAGCAGGGTTGGCTGTGTGTTAGGGCAGAAGCTAAACTTAAATGCACTGAGGAAGAGAAAGAGAACTGAAATGGAAAAGTGGAATATAGGTACCCTTTTGGAAAAGTTTGAAAGGAGGAAGAGAGAGATAGAATGGTAGGTGAGGAGAGCAGTGAAAGGAGAAAGGATGTGTGTGTGTATATACATATATGTGTACACATATCCTTTATAAATATATATATGTGTGTACTTATCTAAATTTTGACTGTGATAAAATATACTTAACAAAAATCACCATCTTAATCATTTAAAAACTTACAGTTCAGTAAACATCAAGTTAAACATTCATGGTTTTGTGCAACAAATATCCAGAATGTTTTCATCTTGTAAAACTGAAACTCTGTACCCATTAGACAACAAATTCCTATCTCCCCATTTCCAAGATCCCTGGCATCATTCTACTCTGCTGCTGCTGTTGCTGAGTCACTTCAGTCGTGTCCGACTCTGTGTGACCCCATAGACGGCAGCCCACCAGGCTCCCCCGTCCCTGGGATTCTCCAGGCAAGAACACTGAAGTGGGTTGCCATTTCCTACTCCAATGCATGACAGTGAAAAGTGAAAATAAAAAGTGAAAGTGAAGTCGCTCAGTTGTATCCGACCCTCAGCGATCCCATGGACANTGACCCCATAGACGGCAGCCCACCAGGCTCCCCCGTCCCTGGGATTCTCCAGGCAAGAACACTGAAGTGGGTTGCCATTTCCTACTCCAATGCATGACAGTGAAAAGTGAAAATAAAAAGTGAAAGTGAAGTCGCTCAGTTGTATCCGACCCTCAGCGATCCCATGGACAGCAGCCTTCCAGGATCCTCCATCCATGGGATTTTCCAGGCAAGAGTACTGGAGTGGGGTGTCATTGCTTTCTCTGTCATTCTACTCTACATTTCTATGAATTTGACTCATATAAATAAAATCATACGGTATTTGTCTTTTTATGATTGGCTTATTTTATTTAATGTAATGTCTTCTAGGTTCATCCATGCTATAGCATGAATCAGAATGGGATGATATTATTTCAAGATAAGAGAGATTAAAGTCCATTTAACTTCTGAAGAAGAGGAAACTGTGACAAGGCTACTTGAAGATGAATGAAAAAAAGGGAAGAATCTAAGCATGAGATTCAGAAAGAGGTGGCAGGGAACAGAAGCCCCTGTATGGATGGAAAAACAATGTGATGCAAGGAAAGGAGGAAATGATGAGTATATTTGTGTAAATTAATTTTTAAATGAAGTGGTATGAATTAAGAGAGTTTTAACATGATGGCTAACAAATGTGTGGGCTTCCCTCATAACTCAGTTGGTAAAGAATCTGTCTGAAATGCAGGAGACTCAGCTTTGATTCCTGGGTCGGGAAGATACCCTGGAGAAGGAAACAGCAACCCACTCCAGTATTCTTGCCTGGAGAACACCACAGACAGGGGAGCCTGGCAGGCTATATAGTCCATGGGGTTACAAGAGTCAGACACAACTGAGCGACTAACCACCACAGCAAATGTGTGAATGAATAAAAGAATGAATGAACAAACACTTCCATTCTCTGGGTACATATTATTAGATATCATAGGACTCACTAGTTCTCTTTAAGATTCTGGCTCTCGATCATGACCATCTTTACCCTTGGGAAACCAGACCTGCACTTTACAGACGGTACTCAGCAGTGTCACTTTTCTTTACAAGGAACAGTATTAAAGGTGTAAAACTTACTGTCTTAGATTGACAAATAGTATTTTCTAACCAACTACTCTGATAACAGGAATCAGTGAACACATACCTACTAAAATATTTCAACTGAATATTGATAGAAGAAGTTGATTTTAGCAAAAGTAGTACTTTGAAATTCTTACCTATAGTTTCTGGTCTGAGAGCTGTAATTGACACCTCTGCTCCAATCAGTCCAAAGAGAAGGGGCTGAAAGATGTCCCAGGCAACTGCTATAACTTTTTCAACATCTGTCTAAAAGAAACACACATGGATTTTCATTATATGAATTCCAAAGTTCTAAGAATTTTACTAATTTGAAATTTGAGTCAATTTGACCTGCGACAGCCTTTACCTCTGTATTATCTATAAATGAGTTCGTTCAAAGGCAACAAAAAATTGCACAAAGATAATTCTAATACAATTAAGATATTATGTGAAATGCTTTAGTGTTGGTTTATACATAAGAGTGAATTATAGAATCTTACAAAGTAATCTTAGGACTTCTGCTTCTGAATACACAATCTGTGTATATGCATATATTATAATGAGTATTATTATATTAAATGTATTCTTATTTCATTTAATAGTTTAAAATTTTATTAATTTCACTTAACAATATGATTTAAAGGCTTAATATTTGTGCATATGTCTAGATACCTCATAATTGCTGCATAGTAATCTGTGGTATGGAAATACCATAGTTTATTCAATAATTTCATTATTTACAGGTCTTTGTTTCCAATTTTACCTTTATAAAAAAATGTTGTTTATGGTTATCTCAAGTTATGCACAAAAGCACAATCCAGGTATAACAAAGTGCTGCGCCAGTTATTAATTTATTGCTATTTGGCCCCTAATCTGCCTTTCCTTGTTTCTCTGCAGAAAATGGAACTGGGCCCTTTAAATAGTTCTCCTTTGCCAGCTGGTACCATATTAAAAAAGAGCAAAATGGCTGTCTGGGGAGGCCTTACAAATAGCTGTGAAAGAAGAGAAGCGAAAAGCAAAGGAGAANTCTGTGGCTTCTCCTGCCAAGATCTTCCAGTACAAGGCTCCTGCAGCCCGGGTGTCTTCTCCAGTACCAGGCTCCTACAGTGCATGGGGCCGTCAGCTTCCCCCAGGCTATGTTTAGGGTGGTTTCATCCCCACCTCTCATGGGCAATATACCTTTCCATGTACCCTGATGGGTGGATTTCCTTTGAGTTCGGAGAGTAGATTTCTTGTAAATTTTGTAGGCAGGGTGCCATGGTGATTTCTCTGTCACCCAGTGACCAAGGCTCTCACTAGGTCTGGATTCTCAGCACTGAGGTTGGGAGTAGTGAGGTGAGAGGGAGAGGCAGAAGGGTATGGTTTATTTCCACCCTAGAATTTTATAGCCGCTATTCCCCAATGGCTCACCAGGTAGAGAGTCCCCCTGCAATGCAGGAGACACAGGAGATATGGGTTCAATCCCTGGGTGGGGAAGATCCCTTGGGGAAGGAAAAGGCAACCCACTCCAGTATTCTTGCCTAGGAAATCCCATGGACAGAGGAGCCTGGTGGGCTACAGTGTATGGCGTTGCAAAGTCATATACAACTGAGTATATAAGAACAGTACACATTCCTATATTTTTTAGGGGTCTCTTTACATCTTACAAGCCAACCCCTTGTTAACTGATCCCTGGGATGGTTAATAATAAACTTCCCTATTCCAGTTACTATGTGATTTCTCTCTCCTTACAAGATCCTGGTTGATATGAGCATAACTTTATAAAACTTAATTCAAACATCCTAGGAAAAGACTCACACAGTTGACCATGTAAGACTAAAGTGTCTGTGGCAAAGTAAACCATAAAAAAATAGTGATAAACCAACAGAAAATAACTGTACTATGTGTAATAGATAAGGAGAAATACCCAATCACTAAGAAAAATAGGAGATAAAGACCATAGTAGAAAAATGGGCAATGCAAATACACAAGTAGTCATACAAGAAACACAAACGGCCTCAAACCATGACACTGAAATTCAGTAATCAGAGAAACACAAGTTGAACCAATATACCATATTTTGGGGGAAGGCATAACCACACTGGAAAAAAAACTACAATGTAAAATATTTGCAAGATTGCAAGCACACTCAGCCTAATTGATAGGAGAGCAAACTGACAAATTTTTTTTTTGGAAGGCAATTTAGCAGTGCCCATTACAGTACCTAAGAATTTACGTTTAACAGACTTTTTTCAGTCAACATTACGAATCTATATTTTTGGTCCACAGTTTTACCCTTAAAATTACACATTTTCCTTATCTGTATGGAACTCTGACAGAGGATTACATTGCTTCTCTATTTTCTTCATTATTATTTCTGATGTGTTTGTTAGGGTGAAGATTCTATTTCTCTTAGCTTATCANAACTTTATAAAACTTAATTCAAACATCCTAGGAAAAGACTCACACAGTTGACCATGTAAGACTAAAGTGTCTGTGGCAAAGTAAACCATAAAAAAATAGTGATAAACCAACAGAAAATAACTGTACTATGTGTAATAGATAAGGAGAAATACCCAATCACTAAGAAAAATAGGAGATAAAGACCATAGTAGAAAAATGGGCAATGCAAATACACAAGTAGTCATACAAGAAACACAAACGGCCTCAAACCATGACACTGAAATTCAGTAATCAGAGAAACACAAGTTGAACCAATATACCATATTTTGGGGGAAGGCATAACCACACTGGAAAAAAAACTACAATGTAAAATATTTGCAAGATTGCAAGCACACTCAGCCTAATTGATAGGAGAGCAAACTGACAAATTTTTTTTTTGGAAGGCAATTTAGCAGTGCCCATTACAGTACCTAAGAATTTACGTTTAACAGACTTTTTTCAGTCAACATTACGAATCTATATTTTTGGTCCACAGTTTTACCCTTAAAATTACACATTTTCCTTATCTGTATGGAACTCTGACAGAGGATTACATTGCTTCTCTATTTTCTTCATTATTATTTCTGATGTGTTTGTTAGGGTGAAGATTCTATTTCTCTTAGCTTATCAACATTGAAAGACAGCATATGTGAGGGGGTCAGTTGATTTATGTATACAGTTCTATTCGTATATCATGAAAAAAAAAGTTATGCTTCCATATCAAAAGGAATCAGATGATCATTTAGGTTCAAATTCTGCCACCCATTAACTGCAAGTCACTTGCCCTTAGCACCTCATTTTTCTCATCTGTAAAGTAGAGGTTTATATTAAAAGACATCCAAGATCCTTTATCATTTAATGACAATTTCTAGTTCTGCCAAAAAATGTCCAGTTGCCAACATTCCACATATCTTTAAATTTTACTTTTGAATTTAATTCTTAGAGTACATCATAGCTAAAGCTCAGACTTTAGTTGATACTTAGTTATAAAGAATGAAATTTAACTCTGTTAATCTTAGTTTTACTTAGGCTTTTGTTGACAGGACTAGATTGCTTAAGGAAAGTCCTCAAAAATATTTCAATATTTCATATATTCAGAACTCCAATGAGAGCATTAGTCCTAAAGAGTTTTCCCTATCAAATTACTTTTATTTCTAAACTGTAGGCAAAGGCCATGCTTTGCTTTTTAACTGTAACACTTTCGAACTAATTGGATATGGGCTTCATCAGATATGGGCTTATGTATTATGAAATTTTTAAAAGGAAGGGAGAAGAGTCACGATGTAGCTTTTTAAACCCAAATAAGTTTATTTATAAAAGAGAATTAAGCCACATAAATAAGATCTCTAGGGAATAAGATAGCTAGAAATAAGAAATAAGATAGCTAGAAATAAGATGAGCTAGGGAATTCCCTGGTGGTCCAGTGACTGAGACTCTGAACTTTCCTTGCCAAGAGCACTGGTTCAATCCCTGGTTGGGGAAATAAGATCCCACAAGCTATATAGTGCAGTCAAAAAAAAAAAAAGAAGAAGAAGATGAGCCAGAAGATTATGTTGTCCATTAAAAGTTAAGGCCACTTTATACATCTCTATGTACCAATGGTAAAAATCTTTAAAAATATAAATCACTTGCAAGGATGGACAAAAAGGAGAAAGTTAAGAGAAATGAAAGTTTCATCACAGGTTAAATGTATATATAAGTGGATACTTCTCTTCTTAGAAGATCAATTCAGTATTCAGAACATCCAAAATAAAACAGAAAACAAACCTCCATAACTATAAAGGTCATCAAGAAGCACTGAATTTGAAAATAGATGAAGAAAATAGACGCAGAGGCTTAAAAAAGGTGAGTGCACTTGAATAAAATACAACAGATGGCAAGATGAATGATTAAATGGAAAACCAAGAGGAAAGTAAGAAATAACATCAGAAACTATAGGCACAAGTGAATTTTATAAAATACTTTAGATTTTCAAAGTTTAACTCAAAACTTTAGCTAAAATAAATGCTAATGCTAAAGTTTTGAGTTAAACTTTGAAAATCTAAAGTATTTTATAAAATGTTTTTTACAAATGCTTTTTTTTTTTACAAACATTTACTAATGTTTCATTTCCATTTCCCCATAAAATAGCCACAATTTTTAGATGTTGTTATTAGTTTCTTCATATTACAGTTGGGAAAACTGAGTATTAGAGAAGATAGTTGACCTTTGGGTGATTATGCAGCTCAAGAGTCAGAGAACCAGGATCGGAATCAAGGTCTCTGCTAAATCAAATTGTATGTTCTTTTTATAATGCTGTGCTGTTCTGGAGAGTGCCTGCCACAAAACTGATTCAGTGAAGTCTCGTTTTCCTTTCTTTAGGGTAAACAGTCTGGAGTATTCAAATGGTGTGTTCTCATCCTCGCCCTGCCACTTACTGGCTTTGTGACGTTAGGCACTGTATCCGGTATTTCTAAGCCTTGGTGTCCTCATTTTTAAAATGATCTGATATCTACTTTTCAAGGTTATAGTAGAGAATAAATGTATGTAAAACTTCACTTGGAAAGAAATCTTTAAGGGAAAAAAAAATACTTTGGAGAAAAGGTCCCAGTAAAAGATTCGTAGATCTGATCACATGAAAGTATATCTTTGTGTTAAAAAATGAATGATATAAAAAGGCACAAAAAGCTAACTTCATATATATAGATGTGTGTATATGTGTATATATATCTTATAGGTCAATAATCAATGCATAAAAGACCTTTAGAAGATAATGCATAAAAGACCTAGCAAAGACAAATAAAAAATACAAGGGGCAAAGTATATGAAAAAATATGCTTTTGAACTGCAATGTTGGAGAAGACTCTTGAGAGTCCCTTAGACCACAAGGAGATCAAACCAGTCAATCCTAAAAAGGAAATCAATCCTGAATATTAACTGGATGGACTGATGCTGAAGCTCCAATACTTTGGCATCTGATGCAAAGTGCCGACTCATTAGAAAAGACTATGATGCTGGGAAAGGTTGAAGGCAGGAGAAGGGGATGACAGAAGACAGAAGATGAGATGGTTGGATGGTATAACTGACTCAATGGACATGAATTTAAGGAAGCTTCCAGAGATGGTGAAGGACACAGAAGCCTGGCATGCTGCAGTCCGTGCAAAGAGTCGGACATGACTGAGTGACTGAACAATAACAATTAAGGAAAGAAACATAAAATAAAACAAGATACCACTTTTTATCTGTTAGCACGGCTAAAGGTTGAAAACAATCTTCTAAGCCAGTGGCTTACAAAATGTAGGGCTTCCCTACCAGCTCAGTTGGTAAAGAATCTGCCTGCAATGCAGAACACCTCAGTTCAATTCCTGGGTTGGGAAGATCTGATGGAAAAGGGATAGGCTACCCACTCCAGTATTCTTGGGCTTCCCTTGTGGCTCAACTGTTAAAGAATCCACTTGCAATGCGGGAGACCTGGGTTTGACCCCTGCGTTGGGAAGATCCCCTGGAGAAGGGATTCCCTGGAGAAGGGAAAGGCTACCCACCCCAGTATTTTGGCCTGGAGAATTCCATAGACTGTATAATCCATGGGGTTGCAAAGAGTCGGACACAACTGAGCGAAATGTGGTCGCAGATTAGCACCATCAGTATCACCTGGAGACTTATTAGAAGTCAAATTCTAAAGCCTCACTGTAACTAAGTCAGAGATTTGGGGGCGGGGCCCAGAAATCTAACCCAGGAAGACTTCCAGGTGATTCTGATGCATGCTTAAGTCTGTGAAACTGTTCTAAGCTGATGAGGGTATAATGATAAAGGTGCCTCACATACTACCAGTGGAAGAGTAAATGCATACTCTTTTTACCATTCTCTGGAAAGCTTTTGGGTAATGTGTGTCAGAAACCTCAACACGTTCATATTATTTGACCCCCAAATTTCACTGTTAGGAATCTGCCCTAAGGAAATGATCAGAAACAAAATTCTAGCATAATTAAAAATAGCAGAGATGGGAAATAACCTAAATATCTAACTAAGGAAATGGTTTCAGAAAAACTATGGAGCATCTCTATGTGTGTGTGTATGGGTGAGTATGTGCATTGTGGTGTGTGTGTGTGTGTGTGTGTAAAGGGATATACATAGGAGAGTAAACAGAGGTATATATGAAAAACGAGGTACCTAGTTCTTTCACTGGGTTGCGGATTAACATTGACTTTATGTAATCAACCAAGCTGCAGGCAATTCAGGCAAAATTATGACACATGGACTCAAACAGATGCTCCGTTTTGGTTTACAGCAATCTTTTCTATATAACCCACATTATACTTTGGAAAATAGTGTAACTGACACAGCAAAATCTGCCTTTCCCTCTTGGTCTTCTGTGCCCATAGCTAGTGGTCACTTAGAGTAGGGATCGGTTTCCCCCTTGATAACCGTGCTGCTGAAACTATATTCCAAATGACGTGGCTCTTTGTTTTTCAAAATTCTATCACTTATGAAGTGAGAGATTTAATTTTAAATCACAAAGTTTAGAAGTATGTTTTTAATATATTTGATATGTGTCTCAACTTGACTCAAATAGGTGTCAAAATAGAAAAATGTGCCCTGTGCCACGATGCTGCAGTTGTACAATCAGGGTAGTGCAAGTTGCTCTGGAGTCAAACCTGAGCTTCAGTACCAGTGCCACTGCTAAATTTGGTGACCTTGACATTTTTTTTAAGTTCTTCCGATTTACACTCTCTATAAAATTGAAATGGTAATACTTTTTCCAAGTTTCTTTTGTGAAAATCAGTGAGGATATTCAGTGCCTAGTATAATGCCTTACACAATGACAATAACAGTCATTAGTTCCTTTTCCTCTTTTTACCAAAGATAGTTTAATATAATGAGTTGGTTGTAACTTTTGAAAAATTTTGAAGAGGTGAAAATAGAATGCATTTTCCTGTAGAATTCAATGTGAAGAAACTTACTACAAGCATATCTGAAAATCTTCCTATTGAATAAATAAAAGTAAATAAGCTAAAATATTTCAGTAGTTTACAGCACTGTTGGCTAAAATTATAAATGATTTTTTTCTTTCCTTTGCTTTCTGACTCAGAAATAAAATTAGTATTATTTTATATATAAACATTATAATAAAATTAAATTATATATTTAAAATATTAAATTTTAATATTAAAATAAGTTTTATAATTTAGTATAAAATAGTAGTTTCATACTCAGAAATAAAACTGTTCTCTTTACTAATTTCTTTTATAACGCTGAGGAAAGGTTACCACTAAGAAGTTAAGGTGATGTTTGACAGAAAACAAAGTTCTGTAAAGCAATTATGCTTCAATTAAAAAATAAATAAACTAAAAATAAGAAAAGAAGTTAAGGGACAGAGTCCAGTCTCAGCCACTATTTGGCTGCAACTCACAAGCAACTCCAAGTAAGAATGGCCCAGCTGAATGAACNTTCTTTTATAACGCTGAGGAAAGGTTACCACTAAGAAGTTAAGGTGATGTTTGACAGAAAACAAAGTTCTGTAAAGCAATTATGCTTCAATTAAAAAATAAATAAACTAAAAATAAGAAAAGAAGTTAAGGGACAGAGTCCAGTCTCAGCCACTATTTGGCTGCAACTCACAAGCAACTCCAAGTAAGAATGACCCAGCTGAATGAACCTGTGCTGTTGAAGAAGACTCTTGAGAGTCCCTTGGACTGCAAGGAGATCCAACCAGTCCATCCTAAAGGAAACTGGTTCTGAATATTTATTGGAAGGACTGAAGCTAAAGCTGAAACTCCAATACTTGGCCACCTGATGTGAAGAACTGACTCATTGGAAAAGACCCTGATGCTGGGAAAGATTGAAGGCGGGAGGAGAAGGGGACGACAGAGGATGAGATGGTTGGATGGCATCACTGACTTGATGGACATGAGTTTGAGCAAGCTCTGAGACTTGGTGATGGACAGGGTAGCCTGGCATACTGCAGTCCATGGGGTCACAAAGAGTCAGACACGACTGAGTGACTGAACTGAACTGAACTGACATATATCTAATTTCTTCATTAAACTGAATAGCATATGATCCCATCAAGGTTAAATCTACAAAAATGTATCTTAAATAAATGGCAATCATCTAAATTCCATAATACATATTAATAAAATGAATAACTGTATACTTAGGGCTGGAGTTTATGGTGGCTCAGATGGTAAAGCATCTGCCTGTAATGCAGGAGACCTCAGTTAGATTCCTGGGTTGGGAAGATCCCCTGGAGACAGGGATGACACTCCAGTATTCTTGCCTGGAGAATCCCATGGACAGAGGAGCCTGCTGGGCTACAATCCATGGGGTTGCAAAGAGTCAGACATAACTGAGTGGCTAACGCTTTCACTTTCATACTCATAGCTGATTCACACTGTTGTAGAGCAGAAACTAATATAACATTGTAAAGCAATTATCCTCCAATTTGTAGAAAAAGTTCTATCAAAGGACTAAAAAAAAGAAAACAAATAATCTTAATGATCTTGAAAATGGGATAAAAAAAAAGTAATCTTTTTTTTTAAACTTTTTGCCTGTGCTGCATAGCACGTGGGATCTGGCATCCTGACCAGGGGTTGAACCGCCACCCCCTGCATTGGCAGTGCGGAGTCTTAACCACTGGACCACCAGGGAAGTCCCAAGACCATGTTATAGAAAGCAGGCATAAGCTTTTGAATACACTGCCTAGTGAATATATGAAAAGATGATTAGTTTCACTCATAAAGAAATGCAATTGGATCAGCAATGAGGTACATTTCTCACCCATTAGATTAGCACAGTATCTGATCACTGAAAACAGATCAGAGAAGTAGATTCTCTCATATGCTATTGGTGAGAACATACATTGGCACAGTCTTTATTTTTTTCTATTTTTTATTTTTGGTACAGTCTTTTAAAGGGGCAAATTGATATTATCAAGGTATCAATGTGCAGTCTTTCAAAGAGCAATCCTATTTTTAGAAACCTATCCTATAAACTCAATAATATGCTATAATTTGTTAAATTTCTTCTCACTGAATATTTATGGCATTAGGATGTTACATCATAGTTTAATTGGAAGCATTCTTTTTCTTTCTTGATAGTATGCAAAATAATAAGACTGATAGTGTCCCAGCATTTATGAAATATAGTATATGCAAGAGCATTTTATTGAAGCATTTTGATCCAATGTCTGTTAGAGGGAGGGCAAATAAATAGAATATAGCACAACTATCCCCTAGAGAAGGAAATGGCAACTCACTCCAGCATTCTTGCCTGGGAAATATAATGGACAGAGGAGGCTGGAGGGCTACAGTCCACGGGGTCGCAATGAGTTGGACACGACTTAGCAATTAACACTACTACTAGCACAACCACATAATGTAGTACTCTGCAGCACTTACATAGGATAAGGAAGGCAGCATGGAACTAGGACCAAGATATGTTTTAAGTAAGTAAACGAGTTTTAAGTAAAGACATTAAGTTACAGTTTTGTATGTAAAGGGAAAAGCATGTGCACGTGTGAACTCAGGTACCCGTCTACAAATGCATAGAAACTAGCTTTTCTGACTAAGCAGTTTCATCAGTTTGATGGTAAGAACATATCTGGAAAGAAAAAATTAATCTGATCAGAAAGTAATTGTGAGCAGAAGAGCTTAAGATAAATTCACCTTTGTGCTGGCCCATCCTCTGCCCGCAAGGAAAGCTGTGACCAGCGTGCACAGTCCTCCTGACCCAGGGAAACCAAAATACGTGCTGCTGAACACAGCCAGCACAGATAGCCCCAAGACCAGGAACGCTCTCTTCCACACAAGCTTGTCCTAGAAGAGGAAAAAGGGTGGTTAACTCAGTTATTTCATGTAACTGATTTCTAAGTATTGATTTTCCCATATTCAGGACTTAGTAGAAAATAACTATGTCTGTGTCTGAGCACATTAAGTGTGTGACATAATATTTACTACTTTCTTTTCCTTAGTAAAAGTAGAGTTAGCACATGTATAAATGTAGGTTCCTCTCCCAGGAATACCAGCTATCCTCTGCAGTTATCAAAGCAGAACTTCTCAGGGCTAAATGCAACAGCAGAAAAAAGCACAAGGGCTTTGGGGACAGAGAGTCCGGAGTTAAAATTTTAGCTTTGGCACCACTGGTGTGTGTTGCTGGCCACATTAATTAAACTCTCCAAGATTTTCTTCCTCTTTCCCCAAAAGCAGTTACATCACAGGGATTCTGTGAAGGCTAAAGATATGCCATCTTTATGATTTTTAGGCTCTCCGTTCACTCTTTAATTTGATGCTTTCTTGGTTTTTATTTCTAAATCTTTGCATACCAAGAAGCTTAAAAGACTGTAAAGTGAGAGTAGTTTTTGTTGTTGATTTTTAGAGTCATAGAAATCTGTACCTCTTTCCTTTCACTTTTCCCTGTTCGGCCTTTTAAGCTCCTTGATCACTTTAGAAGGCAGGCAGGCTTCTAGAAGTGTTTGTTTGGCTTGGAGGCATGCAAGCTCTGACAGTGGACCACCTGGTTCATTCCCATCTTCACTGCTTTCTAGCTGTGTGACCTTGCTTAAGTCCCTCATCTTTAAGCCTCAATTTCCTCATCGGTAAAATGGCCATATTAATAATACTCGTTTCATGAGTTATTGTATAGAGTGCCCTAGATCAGCACTTTACAACAGAACATTCAGTGATGATGGAAATTTCTGTATCTACATTGTTGGCAGTAGAGTTTTTTTTTTTTTTTTAACTTTATTACTGGAATATGATTGCTTTACAATGTTGTGTTAGTTTCTGCTGTACAATAAACTGAATCAGCTGTATGTATACACATATCCCCACCCTGTTCTATATCTGTGGTGGTCACATATAGCTAGTGGCTGCTATATTGAATAAGTGGCACTTTTATTGTACATACCACATCACTTTATACATAGTAAGTAAACTATTATTTTCACCTTATTTTATTATTTAATTAGAAAATCCTATAATTTCCTTTATTCATTCATAAAATCTTTTACAGACAATTTCAAATGGAGTTTTTTGGAGCACAGTAAAAATTCAAACCAACATACATTCTAGTAGTGATAGTGTTAATGTTCTTACTTAAAGTTCTAGGTTAGGTAAGTTTCTAATTCTATTCAAAATGCTCTGAAATCTCAAAAGAATGCCAGCTCTAATAGGGAAAAAGGACTTTTAATCTTTATCTATTCCAAGAGACTTAGGAGAGTAAAGGAAACAGAATCTTTGCTACTATTAAGAAATCATGGTGTACAGTAAGGAACTTTGATATCTTTGGTGAGAAATATTGGACTATATTATGATAAGATGTTAGGTCTATTTGATAGTATTAGAATCTAAGGTATTTTGATATTAAAAAAGAGCCCCCAAAGCCATTTCATATCTTAATTTAGCTAAGTATCATGAATAATAATAAAATTAAAATTCAATAATTAAATTAAAATAAATACAAAGATATGTATTATAGTATTTTAGAACTGATGTTATTTGTTTTGCAGTAGAATTTGAAGCATACAGAATATAAGTTGGAGAAAAAAATTCCAGGACTGTCTTATAAACCTTACACATCTAACCCTCTTCATAAGCCTCATGGGCAACACTGATATTGCAATGAGCAGAGTTAAAATAGTGAACCATTTTCTAAATCACATACTTCACATCAGTTTTCAGGAGAGTGTTCTAGAATGCTTCTCTAATGACATTTTGTAGCATAACGTACTCACAGATTATTTCTTACCTGGTCACTGCTTGGAAAATACTGAATAAAAAATCCAAGAACCAACCCAGTCACCACACCAATGATCACCTCCAAAACGCCTTTGAGAACATTAAAAACCGTGGAACCTTAAAAACACATAAAAAGAAAAACTTCAGCCAGAATTCTAAATCTATAAACACACAGAGTTTAATCATTAACATAAAGCATATAATTACATACAAGGAAAAATTTACAGATATTTCCTGCTCTCCACATTCTTCAAGTGTCTAATTAAATGGGCCTATATTAAGGAAAGTATGCATATTACTGGAGATAAATTTTAAAACAGGCATAAGCTATGAGTTGTGCACCTTTGTCTATGCTTATTTCAGAATAAATTTACTTAATTTATTATTTACTAAGAAAATATGAAAGATAAAATTCATGAATCAGGGCTTTGTTCTATTGTATTATATGCATAGGCTGTGAGTAGACAGATCTAGTATTTAAACTTCCATTTAAGAGCTTGATATTTTAATAATAAATGCACATTGGTTTTAGTAGCTCTAATATGTATAGAATATAGTAACTTATAAAAATTATTAGTTAGCTGTGTCTGACTCTTTGTGACCCCATGGACTGTAGGCTGCCAGGCTCCTCTATCCATGGGATTTTCCAGGCAAAAATGCTGGAGTAGGTTGTTATTTCCTTCTCCAGGGGATCTTCCCTGGCCTAGGGATCTAACTGGGGTTTCCTACATTGCAGGCAGACTCTACCATCTGAGCCACCAGAGAAGGCCCCATGGTAACGTAAGAATCTGGCAATTAAAGAAAAACATCTTTTCTTACTACAATGAGTGCAGGGGACTTTCCTCTTCTCAAATATTATTTCTAAGAGTAAATATGAAAATAAATTATTTTTGAAATTGCTCTTGGAAGAGCCTTTGTTGCTTAGGCTCTTTGAAATAACATAATATAGAGGTAAGTGAACTATATTTTCCCCCATAGCAAACAGGGTTTAGGAAACTTTAAAAAAAAATCTTTGCTAGCACATTGTGCAGAAAATTATACTAAAACTGCTCAATGTATAAAACCCTTCTCACATACTGTCCTAAGGAAATGTGTACCAACTAGTTATGTGGTTTCTTATTATTGTAGTTTCAGGTACAGAATATGCCACCCTGAAGCATGTCACTTTGGCATAAGGATTATTTTGAGCTGAAGGCAACTGAGAAGAAACAGATATAAGATAAGTTCTCTGCCTTCTCTCTATTTGCTTTTAAAAGCAGGATATGAAATGTGTAAAGCTGTCCCTCTCGCCTCTCTATCAGGAAGGACAGAAGTTAACCACCAAGGCAACTGGGAACCCTAATCAGCCCAGGGACAGCACCAGAGAAATCTACATAACAAACAGCTAAATCAGCCCTTATCTAACCATAGTTTGCTCATGTATTTGTCTTTTCACAATTTGTTGCCTCTAAAAGCTCAAAGTCCTTTTCCTTTATCTTGTATTTCTCTACAAAATTACTGTTGTTTGCTAAGATGCTATCAGTTCAGTTCAGTCGCTCAGTCATGTCCAACTCTTTGTGACCCCATCAATCGCAGCACACCAGGCCTCCCTGTCCATCACCAACTCCCGGAGTTGATTCAGACTCATGTCCATTGAGTAGGTGATGCCATCCAGACATCTCATTCTCGGTCATCCCCTTCTCCTCCTGTCCCCAATCCCTCCCAGCATCAGTCTTTTCCAATGAG
This sequence comes from Neotragus moschatus, assembly GCA_006410615.1. Lineage (NCBI taxonomy): Eukaryota > Metazoa > Chordata > Mammalia > Artiodactyla > Bovidae > Neotragus > Neotragus moschatus. The sequence goes on along the minus strand of SJYA01000925.1, from coordinate 295,070 downwards.
TCAACTCTTTGCGTGAGGTGGCCAAAGTACTAGAATTTCAGCTCTAGCATCATTCCTTCCAAAGAAATCCCGGGACTGATCTCCTTTAGAATGGACTGGTTGGATCTCCTTGTAGTCCAAGGGACTCTCAAGAGTCTTCTCCAACACCACAGTTCAAAAGCATCAATTCTTTGGCGCTCAGTTTTCTTCACAGTCCAACTCTCACATCCATACATGACCACAGGAAAAACCATAGCCTTAACTAGATGGACCTTAGTCAGCAAAGTTGTCTCTGCTTTTGAATATACTATCTAGGTTGGTTATAACTTTCCTCCCAGGGAGTAAGCGTCTTTTAATTTCATGGCTGCAATCACCATCCGCAGTGATTTTGGAGTCCAGAAAAATAAAGTCTGACACTGTTTCCACTGTTTCCCCATCTATTTCCCATGAAGTGATGGGACCGGATGCCATGATCTTCGTTTTCTGAATGTTGAGCTTTCAGCCAACTTTTTCACTCTCCTCTTTCACTTTCATCAAGAGGCTCTTTAGTTCCTCTTCACTTTCTGCCATAAGGGTGGTGTCATCTGCATATCTGAGGTTATTGATGCTATAGAAACCCCAATTCTAACCATCCCAAGTTACTCAGCACCATCTCCTCCTGTGTGTAAGCATGACACACAGGCTAATAAACTGCGTTTCTCTTGTTAATCTGTCTTTGGTCAGTCTGACTTACTGGGTTCCCAGTCAGTGAACCCAAGATCAGTAGAGGGGAAACATCTTTTCCTCCTCTACAGTTTCAATTATCTCTTATTCAAAAAAAAAAAAAAATAAAGAGAGAGAGAGAGAGCATTTCTTGGTGGTACAGTGGTTAAAACTCTGCACTTTCTTTGCTGAGGGCCTGAGTTCAATACCTGGTCCAGGAACTAAGATCCCATAAGCCTCATGGTGCAGCCAAAACACAAAACAAAACAAAAACTTAACCTCTGTAGTGATTTTTGTTTAGCAGGACAGCTCTCTGTTAGGTGAAAAGGTATGACTGTCAAACATCTAGCTGGGATAGTAGCCCAAGTCTTGAGCTAATATGATAAATAATTTACTATATATTTTCAATTTACTATAAATGTGTAGAAAGGAACCAATTAGTTTCAGTCTCTGATACAGTGTGTGCATGCATGCTAAGTCATTTCAGTCATGTCTGACTCTTTGTGACCCCATGGACTGTAGCCTGCCAAGCTCCTCAGTCCATGGGATTCTTCAGGCAAGAGTACTGGAATGGGTTGCCATGCCCTCGTCCAGACTCTGATAAAGTAAGGTCATTAAAAAAAAGACTTCTATGTCCTGCCTCTGGTAATTCTGATTTAGTAAATCTGACAAGGCTTGGGACCCATATTGTAAAGAGACTGCAGGGAGTTTCCATTCAAAAGGCCTAAGGACCACACTTCATGCGGCAGTGCAGAGGGAACACAACATTGCTGACTGTGAAGGCTGTTCAGGCTATCCACAGCCCCCAGCCCTGCAGACCCTCCTCATTGCTCTCCCTGTCCTGCTCTTGCCCATCCCCTGGGATTCTAATGCAAACTCTAAAGCCATGGTTTCCATTCCCAGAGGTTCTGATTTAATTGGCCTAAAGGTGGTAGTACCTAACATGAGTATTTTTAAAAACTCCCCAGCTAATACTAGTGTGCAGCTGAGGCTAACAACCATTATTTTAAAGGTGCATATAGCAGGAAAACAAGAGAACATACTTCTGGATAGGTACAGCAGAATTAAAAGAGACAAGGTATAGATCTGACTTAATAGGTAAGTTGGAATCCTTGTTGTATTTTTTTTTTGGCTGCACCACATAGCATGTGGGATTTTAGTTACCCAACTAGAGATTGAACCCACACCTCCTGCATTGGAAGGGTGGAGTCTTAACCACTGGACCACCAGGGAAGTCCCCCTCATTGATTCTTAAACGGGAAGGTAACCTTATGAGAGCCATGTTTTGACAAGATCAATGTTCCCATGACATATGGTAGGGAGTGTATATATTTGACAACTTTGGGGCAACAGGAAGAGATGAAGTTCTAGGTAATCGGCAGAAATTGTATGTAACCAAACAAACAAAAAAAATAGGGAAAATAACTACGGCAGGGTGGAGAGCCTGAAAATCCATGACCTTCTAAGAAGGTGTGTTCCTGTGAGATAATCCGAAGATAATTACAATTAAGCTACAACTACATTTTGCCAATAGTATGAAACCACAAATCTTATCTCTCAATCTTGGACATGGATTAAAAAATGGACTTAAATTTATGCTGCACCAAAGGAGAGTGAAAGTGTTAAATAATACTGGGAGAGAAAAAAATGCCTTCTTTTTTAAATTACTACTTAAAACATAATGTGTCCATATCAAACACTGAGTATTAAAAAGATACCTATTAAAATCATCTGCTGCTATTACACATAAAATGTTAAAACTGTTCCTGTTTTAGAAGAGTGCTGTTTCTTCCGCTTGGCCTGCTCTCTGTCATTGCGCTCGTTGAAAATCTGATTCCTTGTGTGAGGTCTCCAAGACCGAACTTTCCCAGAGGCTCCATGCAAAAGCTGTTCTAATCCTTCTTTAGACTCTGAAAATTTGAATCTCCCCTTACTGAACTTACCAGACTACTCGAGCAGTTTCTGTCTAGATGGTGAAGAGAGTAAAGACAGGAAGCAACTGGTCCTGTCTTAGGAATGGAACTAACTCTTGGGAGGTGACTTTTTCTATTTTAAGTTGCCTTTATCAAGCAACTATGCCATGCTCGTAACATCATAACCTATGTCTTTAGAGCACAAGAGAACAGCACGTTGTGAACGGATCGGTGTACCTGTGGAGAAGGCCATGCCCAGGCAAGTGTTGAAGCCAGTGATGGCCAGAATGTCATCGAAGCTGCCAGCAGCCATGAGTAAGGTGGGGATGCCTTTCTCAACACCATAACCTCCTTCCTGCAAAAGGAGCATCGAAGGCACCACGACAGCTGGAGACACAGCACCTAAAACAAAACTAAGCAGGCAGTGCTTTAGGCATTTAGGACAGTATCTTACTACTAACGCAGTTGTTAATAAGACTATAGTGCCCCCTACTCATTTAAAGAGTATGCTTTAGAAAACCATGGCCTTTCAGACGGCAGCAAAGAACCAAACCAGAAACATACGCACACATACAAGTTCCACAGAACACTTTTTCAAAGTGTGGCTATGGATAATCTATATTGGAATTACTTAGGTTGCCTAAAAATATGTATTCATGAGTGTCATAAAAGACCTATTGGAGTTATGTCCCAGGAATCTTTTTTTTTAAAAAAAGAAAAACAAAAAACCATTCATGGTGTGAGGTCTGAAAAACACAGACATAGACTTTTTGAATTGGAACTCACTGAAATTAGGCATTCTAGGACTTTGTATGTAAAATAAAACAATAGGTTAGAAGGAGAAGGCTGTAATGACACCGACTGTGATACTCATCCTGGGAGCAGTAGAAACAGCAGAAAGCGTTTTAGAGAGCTCACTGCATGCCAAACACTATTTTAAGCATTTTATATATATTAAGCAAATTAATTCTCACAATAACTCCATGAAATATGTATTTACAATAATTATCTTCATTTTTGCAAATGGGTAAATTGAGGCACCAAGAGGTTAAATAACTTGACAAAGAAGTTATTTGTGTAATGCAAAGTCACAGAGCTGGGATTTGAATCCAAGCCATGTAGTTCCAGGGTTGTAACACTGAGAAGTAATAATTTACTTCTTGTCTACTCACTAGCACTGAATTCTTACTAAGTACTTTCATATTTATTTGCTTCTCATGGCTCTTAACCACATAATCAAAACAGTCTGGTGACAGAAGGAGGAGGAAAACAATGCTGAATGTTGATCACTGTTACTGTATTTTTAATTCTTTGTACAGACTCTCAGATGAGATCTGGTATGTCTCTCACTCACAAGGAATCACACAGAGGTAAAAGATCACGATTTCTTCAATAATTTATTATAATAATCACTGCAAAGTGAGACATCTTTGCTCTTTCTGCACATGTGCCCAGTTGTGTCTGACTCTTTGAGTCTCCAAGGACTGCAGCCTGCTAGGCTCCTCTGTCCATAGAATTTTCCAGGCAAGAATACTGGAGTGAGTTGCTGAATTTCCTTCTCCAGGGCGGCATCTTCCCAATCCAGGGATCAAACCCACGTCTTCTGCATCGACAGGTGGATTCTTCACCATATGCGCCACTTGGGAAGCCCATAAAGTTAGACATACAGTATTACACATACTAGACTTTGAAGCTAATATTTAAATTATGCTAGAACATCAGCTGAAGAATTGATGCTTTTGAAGTGTGCTGTTGGAGAAGACTCTTGAGAGTCCCCTGGACTGCAAGGAGATCCAACCAGTCCAACCTAAAGGAAATCAGTCCTGAATATTCATTGGAAGGACTGATGCTGAAGCTGAAACTCCAATACTTTGGCCACCTGATGCAAAGAACTGATTCATTTGAAAAGACCTTGATGCTGGGAAAGATTGAAGGCAGGAGGAGAAGGGGATGACAGAGGATGAGATGGTTGGCTGGCATCACTGACTCCGAGTTTGAGTAAACTCTGGGAGTTGGTGATGGACAGGGAGGCCTGGTGAGCTGCAGTCCATGGGGTCCAAAGAGTCGGACACGACTGACTGACTGAACTGAACTGAAGAACATCAGTGATGCATTTTCTGATGTCCTCAAGAAAATGCTATCATGTATTCTCCTATAAGGAATCAGTGAAAGCACTAAAATGTCTGTGCATATTTTCATACAACAACAACAAAAAAATCATGAATTACCCCAGCATGAATCCCCATTGCCATGGTAAACCCATGAGGAAGTAGGCCAGGACAGCAGACGTACATGCCTCTATGAGACAAGGACCCAAGGATAACCTTACACAAACACCCTTCAACTTCTTCAGGGCCTGAAATATAAACACAGACATATTAAAATAATTCTCTGAAGACCTGCAGAGATTATGACCTTAACTGCTTTTGCAGTTAATGTGTACTCAGATCATCACACATTTTCTGGGAATGTTCTGCTTAGAACATCCTGTGTTCTAAGTGTTTAGAGAAAGCTCATCTATTCCTCATGGCAGCCCTACGATACAGGTAATATCATTATGCCCATTTTGAAGATGTGCTCATGCAAAAAAGGCACACGTTAAAGTGCTTGGCCTCAGATCACGACACCAGTGAGCTGTGGATCTAGGTTTGCCCCCAAGCAGGCCACTTCCAGCGTCTGTGTTCATAATCCACACACTAGCTGATTTAATCCTCTCAGGTTTAGCTTTCTTTATAATCTGTGGTCCCCAAATGAGGCTTGGGTGAAAACCTTTATCCCCCCAAATATTCATTCCCACAATCAAAACATACATGTAAAAAGCATTAGTAAAACCCATACTTGAGACTCATTCTATATATAAGGCAGTTTCCTGAACCAGTACTCAGCTCTAAAAACTCGTATGAGGCTTTGCCCACCAAAAATGACATCTCTCTCTCAAGCATCATCTATAACTACAGCCAATATCTCTGTCAGAGAAGTGGAGGATCTTTATTCTTGGTGTTGTCGCCACATAGTAACTCCACTTCTCTCCAAGCAAGAATAGGCAGCATCTTCTGGAGCAGCCCTGCATGGATTCTCTTCTTGTCCTGCGAATGCCATGCAGCATCCACCCCCATTCCCAAATCTCAGTGATTCTAAATACTGGCAGTAGTGAAGGAGCAAAATTCCTAGTCAATAATTAGAAATCTGTACTTCGTACACTTGAATCAAGCCCCAGGCCAGCGCGGACCAGTATGACAGACAGGGCTATGCTTCTCAGAGCAGAAGACCACTTGTGTTTGATTTGTACGTTATCACTGATGACAGGGATGTTTCTGATGAGAAAGCCAGCAAGCAGCATGCCTAGAATGGAGAGGTCAACAGTTCTTTAGTTTTCAAATAAAGGCAGTAAGTTTTGGCATTTTAGCTATTAAAGAGACAACCCTATAATCCTAGGTAGGTAATATCAACATTTTCTTTTTTGCTTATTCATTAGGTGAAATTAGGTTAAACTTTTAACTAAAAAAATGAAAATAATATAGTCAATTAGAGGAGCTAATGTAAGGTTTTAATATGCAGATTAAAACAACAGATTAGAGTAATTAATAATTCCTAATCTGAACCTGAAAGGGAGAAACAGGATGCAGTATTTGGAAAATGTGATCAAATTCTCAACGTAAAAAAATTTTAATACAACGTCCAGGTTAGTCATCTCTGTGTAAAGAGCAAATGGCTTCTGAAATTATTGGCTATGTCAGGTTACCAGAAATATCAATTAATACCAATATGGATTCTATTTTACCTTCACATAGTTTAACTAAAAAACACAGAACCTGCTCTGCAAAGGCTTAAAGTGAGTTTTGATGAAATATGGCATGCTCTGTCATGTCAGGTGGTAACTTTTTTCACTTAGCCATTCAACATTCACCAAATGCCTTCCGTGTTTCAGACACTATAATAGGCATTAGAGATATAATAATGAACAAAAACTGGGTACCACACCTCAACAAGCTTCTAGCCTCTAGGGGAGCAAGACAAATTGACAAAGTGAATTTTAAAAAGCACGAGGAGGTTCTGTATGAGCTGAAATGGAAGGGGTGAGTCAGAAGGGCCCTAAGGAGAGGAAGAGGGGTGAAGAGACTAAGGAGCTGAAAAATCTCTGAAAGAGACGGCAGTTTCTTCCAAGGTATGAAAAAGAAGCGTGACATTTTGGGAAGGGCACGTAGCTGAGTGTGACTGAGTGGTTTGTAAGGGAATTCCACCCTCAATGATAACACCACGTGTTGTACAAAGGGAAGTACTTCTCCAGCAGATACTGTGAGGCTCCTAGCCTCTGTTCTCCAGCACCGCCCTCTTCTCACCATGCCCTTGTAAGCCTCACCCGTTAAATGACTGGACACACTTATGAGTGTTGGGATGTTTTGAATATAAACTATGAGAACAGAAAAGAATCACCAGGGTACTTTTTTGTGACTTGCTCCTGCCATGGATAGGTAAAGAAGCACCCTTCCCAGGCATATTTCATTACTGACATTTCATCTGGAAGAGGTCTCTAAGTTCTGAATTCTGCAGTCACGGTCTTTCTAGAATTTGTGAAAGTAATAACTGGCCCACAATAACTATTTTAAAAAGAATAATTATAAGAATAGTACATGCCTATGGTGATGGACAAGGAGGCCTGGCGTCCTGCGATTCATGGGGTCGCAAAGAGTCAGACACGACTGAGCGACTGAACTGAACTGAACTGATGGTAAAATTAAAAATTACAAACAAGGATAAAGTGACAAGTATATGCCCTACCTCAGTTGCAACTTTTGATCTTCATTCCTCAAAGGTTTGTTTCCACTGTTAAGGATTTTCTGTCCACTTTCAGAAAATTTCAATACCTATTTAAACATGCCTCTGTGTGTGTGTGTNCTGATGGTAAAATTAAAAATTACAAACAAGGATAAAGTGACAAGTATATGCCCTACCTCAGTTGCAACTTTTGATCTTCATTCCTCAAAGGTTTGTTTCCACTGTTAAGGATTTTCTGTCCACTTTCAGAAAATTTCAATACCTATTTAAACATGCCTCTGTGTGTGTGTGTGTGTGTGTGTGTATGTGTGTGTGTGCTGGATGTAAATAAAAGCACATTTACATACCACCGTATATTTTTTTCCTCGTTTAACAATATATCCAGGACATATTTCTACTGAGGTGTGCACATACATACACACACACATGAGCACACGAGCATATGTTTAAGTGTGTGTGTATGTGTGTGTGTCTGTATTTGCCTTATAAGGGCCAAACCTTTATGATACCCTGATGATACAGATATGAGCTAGACCAACATGGTCCTTGTCCACATGGAGCTTACATATTTGTCGGTTTGTATAAGTATATCCACAGGATAATTTCTAGCATTGGAAATATTAAGCCCTAAGGTACAGGCATATTTCATATTTACGGATACTGATGAATTATCAAGTCCAAAACATTGCACTAACCATATATTTTATTAGTATGTCAATCGTTCCTTACTGAAACTTAAAATGTGGATCTAAACCAGCCCTAAATTATGATAGCATGTAACTACCTGAAATCAAAAAGAATAATAATCTAATATGTTATGAGGCTTTCTTGGAATTTTAAGGTAGAAGGGAGCCTTTTTTGTTCCCCAAATGAAAGTGAAAGTTTCCCTGGGACTCAGTGACCTTTGCCAGTGGTCTGGGTTGCTGGGGCCACCTGACAGCAACTTGTCTGTGTCCTCTTCTCGCCTTTAAGCCCACGTGGGCCTCTCCCTTGGTTGTGGAAGAAAGAACACCTCCTTTGATGGAGGGCTGTTATTCTTTTTTTCTTAATTTGTATTATGGAAATTTTTTTCAATAATAATTTGCTTCAAAAAGTCTTGGAAGTAGATGGCCAAATAAGACTGGCCATGAATTGATAACTCTTGCATATTTAAAAATATTTACATTTAAGAATAAAAAAGAATAATACTCCTCTATTAAGAAAGGTGTTCTTTCCTCCACAACCAACAGAGAGGCCCAAGTGAGCTTACAGGCCAGAAGAAGAATATTCAAATAAAAATCATCAGCACAGACCATTGGCAAAGGAAAGCGGTCCAGGGAAATTGCCTTCACATTCATTTTGGGAACAAAAAATGCACCTTCATCCTCCATTGCCAGCCATTATTTCTTCAAGTCTTTAAAAAAATATTTATTTATGTATTTATTTTCATCGTATGGGGTATTAGTTGCAGCACATGGAATCTTCAGTTGCAGCGTGCTGGATCTAGTTCCCTGACCAGGGATTGAACCTGGGCCCCTGAATTGGGAACGTAGAGTCATAGACACTGGACCACCAGGGAAGTCCCTCTAGCAATTATTTCATTGAAGTTCTGAAAATATAGACAGGCAACTAGCATACACATTCTGTCATACAAGCCTTTATGAATTCAGATAATGTTCCAGTTTCAGATCCTGAGTTACAGTTCAAATCCCTATTACAATAGTGATTTGAGTGACACTTAGTGGTAAAGAATCCACCTGGGATGCCGAAGATGCAGGAGACATTGGTTAGATCCCTGGGTTGGGAAGATCCCCTGTAGGAGGAAATGGCAAGCCATTCTAGTATTCTTGCCTGGAGAAACACCCACTGATGGAGGAGCCTTGTGGGTAACAGATTATAGGATGGCAAAGAGCTGGACATGACTGAAGCAACGGAGCACACACTACTACAATCAGAACTGGTGAACTTTTTTCTGTTACAAGTATTAACACTGCAAAAAGGGACATCACACGTATCTGATGTAAGATACATCAGATATGTGACCTTCGAGAATAGTTTCAGTTACCCCAGGAGATTTCACGCAATCTCAAAGCCCAGGGATGTACCACTTGGCTACATGGTATATTTTGTTGTAATAACAGGCATAGAATGGGGAAAAAAGACGAAGGATAAAGCGCTTTTTCATGGATTCTGGGACAGCAGTCTCAGCTTAGGTCGCATATTAGAATCACTTGGGGAGCTTTTACAAATTCTGATGCCCAGGGCAGATAGTGTATCAATTAATTCAGAATCTTTGGGCATCAGCTTTTAAAAAACTTCCTGAAATGATTGCTATGTAATTGAAAACTTATGATTATTAGACTATTTGAAAAACCTAAGAGAACTTATTGGGCTTCCCTGGTGGGGAAGCAGGAGACCTAGGTTTGATCCCTGAGTCAGGAAGATCCCCTGGAGGAGGAAACGGCAACCCAGTCCAGAATTCTTGCCTGGAGAATTCCATGGACAGAGGAGCCTGGCTGGCTATAGTCCACGGGGTTGCAAAAGAGTCGGATACAACTGAAGTGACTAACTCTCTCTCTCTCTAAACAACTTATTAGAAATGCAAAATCTCAGGTCCCATCCTCAGATCTACTTAATTAGAAGCTGCATTGTAACAAGGTTCCAAGGTCATTTTTCTATGATAAAGTTTGACAAACACTGATTTAGATATATGAGTCAGCAAACACTTTCTGCTGAGGGGCAGATCAGATAAGGGACATCTTAGATTTTGTGGGCCACAGGGTCTCTCACAACTTCTTAACTCTGCACTGTGGTGTGAGAGAAGCCAAACAATATGCAGAGGAATGAGCATGGGTATATGCCAATAATATCTTATTTACAAAAGAGATGGATTGCCAACCTTTTATCATAGCACAAAGCCATAGCTAGGGCTTCTCTCATAGCCCAGTTGGTNCAAAAACTCTGTAGTTTTACCTAACATTGAAAAATATATTAAGAAATAGTGCATGATAAGATGTAAATAACTTCGACTTCCCTCGTGGCTCAATGGTAGTAAAAAATCTGCCTGCCTGTGCAGGAGACATGGGTACTATCCCTAATCTGGGGAGATCCCACATGCCTCAGAGTAGCTAAGCCTGGGTGTCACAATTACTGAGCCCGGGAACCGCAACTCAACTACTGATGTCCGGGTGCCCTAGAGCCCATGCTTCGCAACATAAGACGCCACCGCAATGACAAGCCCAGACACCACAATTAGAGAGTAGCCCTGCTTGTTGCAACTAGAGAAAAGCCTGCGAAGCGATGAAGGCCCAGCACAGCCAAAAATAAAATAAGTGATAAATAATTTTCTTAAAGATGTAAATAACTCTAGTTCTTTTTATATTTAGCTTCAACTGCTGACCACAGAGGAGCTTCCCAGGTGGCACTAGTGGTAAAGAATCTGCCTGCAATGCAGGAGATGCAAGAGATGTGGGTTTGATCCCTGGGTCAGGAAGATCCCCTGGAGGAGGAAATGGCACCCCACTCCAGTACTCTTGCCTGGGAAATCCCACGGACAGAGGAGCCTGGTGGGCTACAGTGCATGGGGTCACAAAGTGTCAGACATGACTGAAGTGCTGCCGCTGACCACAAATTCAAAAGCAAATATATTCATTGTCCTCGTTAACATAAAATAACAGAAAACAATTTGACTCAGAAAATGTGTGCAAATATATCTGTATGTGTAAATGGTATGCAATTTTAAAATAAAAGTGATATTTGTATCTGTTAGAAAAGGACACAAAATCTCTTTTGTGGTAGAATGAAAGTAGTAAACTAAAATTTTATAACACAGAAATCTTAGAAGAAACATTAAAGATACAACGTCCAGTGTTAAGACTAATTTTCACGTGTATCATGTTTGGAAAGTTTGGATGCCCAGTAATATGCTGGTAAATGCTTAATAAGTAGGTCTCCAAAGAAGTATGTGTATTTATATGTATATATTTACATATTTGTTATAAATTTTACTGATATAAAGGATATACAGAATATAGTTTATAAATATACAACAATCATCACTGTGTCTGACTCTTTGTGATCCCATGGACTGTAGCCCACCAGGCTCCTCTGCCATGGAATTCTCCAGGCAAGGATGCTGGAGTGGGTTGCTGTGCCCTCCTCCAGAGGATCTTCCCAACCCAGGGATTGAACCCCGGTCTCTTGCACTTCAGGCAGATTCTTTACCAACTAAGCTATCCAGGAAGCCCCAAATTCTAAGTAGCCAATTGATTTTCACAGAATGCTCTCATTATTTTTCATTGTTGAACTCCATATTCGTAACCAACTATGGTTGCAGCTCAACCATGAATTGACAAAATCACATTACAAATAAGTGCTTGACTACTATCTGGTTTAGCGAAGAAGTCACTTATATCACTTATGAGTGAATATAGTGATATCAGGAATATAGGTTGATAGTTTTATTTATGTTAATGAATAAGATGAAAATGAAACAATGAAAATGAATGTTGGAACATCACTCATTTATCAATGATGTGAATGATTAATAATATATTAAGTCCTAATTTCTAGCACTTGCTGATTTCTGTCGTACAGATACTTCCTCCATGGCTGATGTTAAGCTACCAACAAAGTGTCAAAGAATGTGGATTCAGGAAGACAGTGAGAGGCACACTATTATATATTATTTCCATAATCTCAAGCATAGATAAGAGGAATATTTAGTAAAATAATTAGGAAATGATCTGTTTTGAGTATTTATTGCTCTTTTTTTTTTATTGTAAGCTATTTCACTTAAATTACATATAACCCAATTTTTAAAAATTGCTGTTTAGGGAATTCCCTGGCAATCCAGGAGTTAAGGACTCAGTGCTTTCACTTCTGGGGTCTGGGTTCAATCTCTGGTTGGAAAATTAAGATCCTACAAATGGCATGGCCAAAAAATACACAAATAAATCAATAAAAATCTATTTTAAAATCTCCTTAACAACTTTCTCACTGATCTTAAAATGTAACAACTGGCTTTTGTTTTGGCTCTAGTACAGCAAATACGAAAATATTTTATATTTATCTCCCAAAGCTTTCCAAGCTACTGTTTTTTAAAATATGGTTTACTCTGAAGAAAACAGGAAGTGTTTGGCACTCACCCAGAAGAGGAGGCAGAGGAGGTAATGTAGGCAACTTAATGAGTCCGAAAAGTTTACCTCCAATGATGGCACAATAGAGTAGCATTATAATTCCAAACAAGTTTCCTCCAGGAAGACATTCACTGCCGGTAATTGACCAAACCACAGCCCACAGAAGAACCACCACGGTAACTGAAATAAACCAGGAAAACTAGTTTCCACCAATGAGTTGTCATCTGCAGGTTTTAATATAATCCAACCATAAGAAAATGAATACATAATACAAATATTTATAATCACATGTAAGTTTTAAAGAACATCAGTAAAATAAACAACTGGGCAATTATCAACTGTCTTAAAAAATAGGATATTACCAGTGACTCTGACTCTACCTGTGTACCCCTCTTAATCCTATCATCTACTTCCTTACAGACTGTCAGAAGAAACTACTATTTTGGATTTTTTACAATTCCCTTATTTTTTCTTATAATTTTACCATAGATATTCACTAGTAAATAAAAAAAGAGAAACAGTCGCTATCTTTTATCCTCTTCACAGAACATGAGAACACCCGAACAATCATATTCCAGTATTTTAGTCTTCAAGTTCTGCTTTGAATTAAACTTTATTGTTTAATTATTGCTTCTTTTCTCTAGTCAATGTCTGTTTAGAATTACCCACATACTTACCTTTTTTGATCACCATTCATTATGGCATCTCAAACCTTTCATCTTGACAATTATTTTGCTGCCTAAAGTATTTCCTTTTGGAGAGGCATGTCTATTAGAATGTGAGATATGTTTCCCTGTCTGAAAACCCTGTGTTCTACAAAATTGAACTTTGAAAACAGAAAGGGTCACAGGAAAAGGAATAGGGCAGACCACTCACAACTCAAAACTTGTGACCAAAGCACTAACAAAAAACAACAATCCTAATAAAAGTACCAGCATAGTTATATCTCCACTAATTTTTGTATCTCCCATAGTCAACCTCTTTGTTGCAGACTCAGACCCTGGAACCAGGGAATTTCTGGGCTGTTCGGAGGTTAGGCCTTGGCACTTTCACTGCCATGTCCTGGGTTTGATCCCTAGTTGGTGAACTAAAATTCCACAAGCTGTGTGGCTTGGCCAAAAAAAAAAACCCAACAACCAAAACCCTGGAGTCACACTTAGTATTTCAAGATGTAGAATCTTGAAAGCATTTGCTCTAGACAGAGAGCAGTTTCACCAAAATCTGACCCAGATTGTAGTCTTTTCCATTATTCAAATGGTTTATTGTTGTTAATTTTTTTTTTTAAATTGGGGTAAGTGTTGGCAAATGCTTCATCTATACGTGGTCTCATTAGATACCTTAACATCATGGCAAGTTTAAGTGTTCGAGTCCCTAAGAGAACAACTAACTGCCTGAAAAGAAGGAACTTGCACAGGATGTTCAGCTTTTAAAAATGTTTTATCTTTAAAGTTAGTAAAGCTTTATAATTGTAATACCTGATCTTTCACTTCATACTTAATCTGCTATTGGTCGATCATGTTAAATATTAATATGCCAGGAAAAATTATATACAAAAATGCAAACTCCATATTACAGCAACACAATTACCTATTTGCCATTGCATATAAACTAATTCAGAGATCAAATTGCCAACATCCACTGGATCACTGAGAAAGCAACAGAGTTCCAGAAAAACATCTATTTCTGCTTTATTGACTACACCAAAGCCTTTGACTGTGTGGATCACAACAAACTCTGGAAAATTCTTAAAGAGATGGGAATACCAGACCACCTGATCTGCCTCATGAGAAATGTGTATGCAGGTCAAGAAGCAACAGTTAGAACTGGACATGGAACAAGAGGCTGGTTCTAAATCGGGAAGGGAGTATGTCAAGGCTGTATATTGTCACCCTGATTATTTAACTTATATTCAGAGTACATCATGAGAAATGCTGGACTGGATGAAGCACAAGCTGGAATCAAGATTGCCAGGAGAAATATCAATAACCTCAGATATGCAGATGATACCACCCTTCTGTCAGAAAGTGAAGAACTAAAGAGCCTCTCGATGAAAGTGAAAGAGGAGAGTGAAAAAGTTGGGTTAAAACTCAACATTCAGAAAACTAAGACCATGGCATCTGGTCCCATCACTTCTGGCAAACAGAGGGGAAAACAATTGGAACAGTGACAGACTTAATTTAGGGGGGCTCCAAAATCACTGCAGATGGTGACTGCAGTCATGAAATTAAAAGACACTTGCTCCTTGGAAGAAAACTTATGACCAATCTAGACAGCATATTAAAAAGCAGAGACATTATCAACAAAGGTCTGTNGTATATTGTCACCCTGATTATTTAACTTATATTCAGAGTACATCATGAGAAATGCTGGACTGGATGAAGCACAAGCTGGAATCAAGATTGCCAGGAGAAATATCAATAACCTCAGATATGCAGATGATACCACCCTTCTGTCAGAAAGTGAAGAACTAAAGAGCCTCTCGATGAAAGTGAAAGAGGAGAGTGAAAAAGTTGGGTTAAAACTCAACATTCAGAAAACTAAGACCATGGCATCTGGTCCCATCACTTCTGGCAAACAGAGGGGAAAACAATTGGAACAGTGACAGACTTAATTTAGGGGGGCTCCAAAATCACTGCAGATGGTGACTGCAGTCATGAAATTAAAAGACACTTGCTCCTTGGAAGAAAACTTATGACCAATCTAGACAGCATATTAAAAAGCAGAGACATTATCAACAAAGGTCTGTCTAGTCAAAGCTATGGTTTTTCCAGTAGTGATGTGAGAGTTGGACTATAAAGAAAGCCGAGTGCCAAAGAATTGGTGCTTTTGACCTGTGGTGTTGGAGAAGACTCGAGAGTCCCTTGGATTGCAAGGAAATCCAACCAGTCCATCCTAAAGGAAATTGGTCCTGAATATTCACTGGAAGGACTGATGTTGAAGCTGAAATTCCAATACTTTGGCCACCTGATGCAAAGAACCAACTGATTAGAAAAGAGTCTGATGTTGGGAAAGATTGAAGGCGGGAGGGAGGAGAAGGGGATGGCGGAGGATGAGATGGTTGGAAGGCATCACTGACTCAATGGACATGAGTTTGAGTAAGCTCCCAAAGTTGGTGATGGACAGGGAAGCCTGGAATGCTGCAATCCATGGGGTCACAAAGAGACAGACTTGACTGACTGACTGAACTGATAAACTAATATGTAGCAGAGCATGCTCTGTTTCTTATGAAGATGTGTTGGTAGCAAATTTTTTGTTTTATTTATCTGAAATTCTCTTTATTCTCATTCCTAAAAGATAGCTTTTCCAGGTATACAATTCTAAGTCAAGAGTCACTTTCAGTTCCTTGAAAATATTCTTCTTTGGTTTTCTATCTTTCGTTATTAAGTCTAATTTTATCTCTTTTAGGGAATTCTTTTTATTTCGTTGTTTTTAAGATCTTTCTTTTCCTTTGATTTTTTGCAATTTCAGTATACGTTAAGGAATGGCTTCCATTTGGTTTGCTTAGGATTTATCCTTTTTATCAATTCTGGAAAATTCTGTATTTCTTCAAATGCTTGATCTCCCTCATTCTTCCTAGTCTCTGTTTCTGGAACTATGACTAAATGTTTATACCCTCTTCATGTTACTAACCCTAGTTTCACATTTCCCGTCTTTGTGTTTTGCACCGTACAGATCTATTTGCTAGTGAACCAATTTTCTTTTCACTTATGCTGCTGTCTAATCCATTTATTGTTTTAAATTTTAACTACTATACTTTATTTTTCATTTCTAGAATTTTAATTTGGTTCTTATTAAAATCTGTTCATTTTTACAGAGTTATTTGTTTTGTACTCCTATTTGCTACTTCTTCTCTAACTTCTTTGTAGATATCAGAAATATTTTATGTTCTATTTTCTGATCATGAAAACAGTTTGAAATGTTTCCTTGTGCATTTGTTTGTGATTTTTTTGTTGTTGTTTGTTTGTTTGTTTTCTCGCAGCAATGAACTCTTCCTTGGAACTTTATTTGTGGGAATTTTTGGAGCCTTAGGTTAAATGAGTTTTCCCAGACAGGATCTGTATTTGCTTCAACCATTAGACACTACAATCTGGGACCACTTTTAGATATATTTTCAGCTGGAGGTTCCTTTCTGTGACTTTGGAGCACAAATCAGAATGAAGTTACCCATTTTTAGGGGAGACTCTCTCCTCCCCCAGCCAGCACTACAGTTTAGACAGACAGGTTTAGTGACTGGGCCCCTTTGCAGGGCAGCTTTACCTCAAATACACCATCACACTGGGTTCCAGTTTGGGGTGAGGGAAAATGACTTCTATGATACTCCTCCCAACCTGGGCAGGTTCTAGCAAAGCCTCCTATATCCTCACAGTTCTCAAAATGAGTCTCAAGTTCACTGATGTTTTCCAAAAGCCTCTGGAGTGAAGGCCAGTTGAGTGTGTTCATCTCTCCCAATTATACTTTGGTTTTGGTGTCTGATGACTTCCTGTTTTCTTGTCAGATAAAAGGTATATTTAAAAAGACTTAAAATATTGTTTTTAGATGTTTCCATGGGTATAAATGAGAGGATCATTCCCTGAGCCTTATCTACACACTGTTAGAGATCAAGTCCAATGTCCCCTTTTTTAAATCCCCACATAATTGTTCCAGGTTTTCTAGGTTTATGATGCTATTACAAGATAACAAATAGGCCTTCAGAATTTCCCAACCGGCTATAGGAACTAAAATTTCTAACAGTTTTGGAAGTATAATGGGAAAGTAGGAATTGCCAGTTACTAAATTTTATTTTATCATAGGAAAAACTCAGTTTTATATTAAATTCAGAAAGGTAGAATTAAGAATTTTTTACTTTAATACAACTTTTTTTAAAAAAAATCTGTAATTTTCCTTTTCTTTTCTCATATTCATAATAAAGTTCTAAAACATAGTAAATGTACATTCATAAGCTTTCTCTGAATCATGTTTCATTCAGTTAATAATTTACTATCTATAATTTTGAAAAATAACATTTTCCCAGGTAAGATTTACTCCTTTAAGAAGAATACTTTGTGTACTGAATACTTTGTGTAGAGGGGGACAAAAGCAGTCTTGTCAGCCATGGAAACAGAAGCACAAGAACACAAGGGAGAGTTGTTTATATGTCGTGAGTCCCCCTTTCTCAGGCAGCTTTATAGACAATGATTACAGAATTTAAAAAAAATTAGTCTCCAAGGGAATTCCCAGGAGATCCAGTGGTAAGGACTTGGCGCTTTCACTGCTGTGGCCCAGGGTTCAATCCCTGGTCAGGGAACTAAGCTCCCTGCAAGCCATGTAGCTTGGCTTGCAGAAAAAACAAAACAACCACAAAAACAAACAATGATCCCCTCCAAACCCCTCATCTTAAAAAAACAAAATCAGTCTCCCAATCACATCACTCATGTATACCCTGCCCTTAGTGCAATCCATGTTTTTTGTACTGTAACTCTATCTTTGGGACTTGTTGGAGACTTAAATGTTTTAACTAGAAGTATGCCATTACTTGAACAGAGAAAGTTAAAAAAAAAAATAACAAAAAGGACAGAAAGATTATTACATTATCTATTGCTTTCTCAACTAGTGTATATTTTGGAACCTAGTTTTCTCTACAAGTTTTAGATAAACTTTGCGGTTTTTTTCCTTAAGGTAGTTTAAAAACTTACCTAATTTCATTGAAAACATACTGGAGCCTGAAGTATCATATAACATATTATGCTTGGCTTCCACTATCATAGTTGAGAATGATAAAAATGTTTTTCAGAGCTCATAAATGAAGTATAACTATAAAGAAGTGAGTCTGACTTTTCAGTAAACGTACTTTGAGATCAACATATTTAGTGGGGGAGGCCATTATTTACCCTAATGACCCTGTCATTACTCAGTGACGTTTTTGAACCAGTCTTTAAATTTGTGTTTATAGACAAATTTCAATCCCCTTCTTCTTTTCCTACCATATCACACACCTTCAAATATACATATAATATACACACACACGCACACATTCTATTTGAACAAAAACAGCATTACTGAATCTGGAGATCCAATTTACAAATTGATACAATAATGTTGAGATGCCTCCAAAACCCACATCCATTCCTAAAAGACAAATAGATCCCAGGCCTAACAACATTCAAAATAGTGCTGAGATAATCCCTACCCCCCAAATTTTAAGAGCAGCAATAAGCTGAATTGGAAATTAGGATCTTTACTTAAAAAAATGATGAATTCCTTTGGAAGTAAAAACAGCTGTTTGCTCGCACACTACTGGCATTACTTAACAGGAATAAGAACTAACATTGATGCAGTGCTTTTCTGTTTGTAATGATTTCTCAATCATTTTTCTCCTTGGAAGCCTTACATAACCCTGTGAAATTCCTCGGATACAGAAAAGGTAGATCTCTGTAGAGATCTCGTTTGGTC